>LGRX02003932.1:0-25271 GCA_001247695.2 Cymbomonas tetramitiformis | reverse complement strand
GCCATGCTCCCACCATGAATCTTGCGCTCTGCACCACCATCTTGCTCCTTGGCAACCCCAAAGCCTGACCTCAAGGCAACTTGCCCACCCATCAAATGTGTCATACTCCCACCATGAATCTTGCGCTCTGCACCACCATCTTGCTCCTTGGCAACCCCAAAGCCTGACCTCAAGGCAACTTGCCCACCCATCAAATGTGTCATACTCCCACCATGAATCTTGCGCTCTGCACCACCACCTTGCTCCCTGGCATAGTAGTCCAACAGGAGCATGCAAATTAGAAATAACAAAAAATAACAAAAAAAATAACAAGCCTTAAGAGTTACCTTGTTATTTCCATCAAACATGGCATGTTATTTTTTGGACGTCGCATAACATGACTTGTTATTGTTCCAAACCGCAGACGATCAGAAATAACATGTGTTGTTATTTTTCGAATCTAGCACCAAAGATGACCGTAGGAATGGATAAATAACAAAATAACAAAAAAGAAATATGTGCTGATATTTCTTGTTATTTATCCAACACATGCAACACTTATTTCTTGTTATGTGGTGTTATCACATGGCACCCACGGGGGGTCGAAATGACCATCTAGGGTATTTGGGTTTTATTTGGGAAACTCTCAAATGCATGGCATCAATACTAATAGTAATATTGTATATTTCGATGTTGCTGAAAACGATGGTGAGGTCCATTTTTGCTCATTCGAATGTGGTTGGTGTGCAGCACATGAATAATTCAGGGGGTGTAGGACCGTAAGACTTAGGGTTTGAGCATGTCGGCACCCAAAACGTGTCGGAAACGTGCTAATCGGTAATATGCGAGAGCTAACGTTATTATATATGAATATACAAAAGTTGTAGATACGATAGAACGTCCTAAGAGTGTTGAAACCTCAAATTGCATCAAAGATCATGTTATTTGTTATAACGCGTAAATATTGTTATTGACAATAATAATACCAAAAAGTAACCAATTCAATCCTAGTTCGGCAACAAGAGTGCATACAGCGGCGGCGAGGCGTTTTCGAGAAGGCGGACAACGTTTTCAACGGTAATTTTACCAACGACATCGTCCAACACGCTTCAGGTGCGACACACGGCCTGCGGTGTGGGGAGGGCCCTCTGTCGGGGCTGCACTTATCGCTCCCGCAACCAGCAGAGGCAACGGCACCCGAGTACTGCGACTTGGTGCGCGGGGTAGATGGGCGGCTGAGCGTGCGGGAACCGGTCAAGTTCTCCAAGGCGGAGTTCGCTTACCGACTAATTCAGTTGGCGCGTACAATGCCCGAGAGCATGGATCGTGAGATTCATTTCTACATCACGTACGTGGTGGACTTAATCACGCAGATGGGGAAGTACGACGTCAAGTGCGTGGTGGACTACGACAAGCTGGTCAGGCAGAAGCTGGCTACGGGGTCCTCACTACGTGGAACCCCAACATGCTCCACGCCACTTGGATGCGTTTTCTGCAAGCTCGGGTGGAGGCTGGACAGTCGACAACGAAGAAGATCGGTGTGGCTACAGCCAAGGAGGGCAGAGGCGTGGGGAAATCAAGCGGAGGAAAGCCCACCAAGGCCTTGGTGTGCTTCCAGTGAAACGCAGGCAAATGCTCCAAGAAAGGGTGCAAGTATGCCCATGAGTGTTCCAAGTGTGGCTCGCCAGACCACACGAAAAAGAAGTGTACTGCCTAGTGGTGTGTCCGTGTGGACACATGTGTCCCGTGCTCAGCAGTGGCACGGGGCACAAGCAGCGTGCAGGGGGCTCACAGATCGATATGACATCGATCGGTGCGGGGCGTGCGCGGTGGGAGCTGTGGGAGCTGCTGGGGGGGTGAGTACATCGACGGTCTGCGTGCAGGGTGACCGCGAGTGACATCGCGACGAACCCGAGGAGTAGCGGGGCTGTCGACACGGTGGCTACCGTGGATATTTTATTTTGTACCTTTAAAACGAGAGGCAGGATTTCTTCAACAAGAACAACTCTCCAGTTCAACGCTTCAGATGGAGACCCAACCAGGTGACCCGGAAGTGGTCGGGACTGCCCTGCAGGTACCCGGGGTGCCACGTCGGACTACAACCTTTCGGTTCCGAAAGCCAGTGTTACTAAGGGGAACGAGGAGAACTTGGAAAAGGGAACAGGGTCTGGTAACACTGTGTCGCCCCCTGCCTTTTTCCCGGTTTACTCTCGTGAAGGGAAATTTATTTCGCCGTCCCCAGTATTGGGACAACGCGTCTGGGTGCAACCTGAATTTTCGGCCAGATCTGCGAAGATGGCTTCCCTCCTCCTGACATACCTCACGATTTTGAACTCGGTTGATCTGAGTGAACACGGCGTGTCACTAGAGGCACTGAGAGAGTTTGAGAGTTCCACAGTGGAAATGGGGGCGGCTGTTCCTAAAGTCACGGAGTTCGCGGACAGATGGGCAGTTGTTTTCCAGGATGACCCAGCGGTTGACGACTTGGTTAGGTTGGTGTCTCTGGGAGCGGGATGGAAGTTCAATCCGGACTCGGTTGTCATGTCCGGGAAGAACTACGTCAAGGAGGGATTTGACTTTAGCCTATGTAAGAAGCGGATGGAATCTTTAAGGTTTGAGAATCCGCACATATTTCGCGATAACTCAAGCATCAGATATCCAAATCTACTTTTGAACACAGCTACGGAAACGTCTACTCAAGGCGGATTGTATACGCGTGTCTAAAATGTCATTGCTAGAATATTCATCAAATTAAATTCAATAGACTTGATCGCAAAATTTACTCTTCAAGCTAGAAAAAATCCCTGATGCCGACCCTAGTATACCTTGTGTGCATCATGCCTAATGCTCCATATCAATAATGTGTTATAAATCCGCGTTAGGGTGCGTGTAACACTCGTTACATATGTGCCCTAGGATTGCCATACTCGTAATATGCGAAATTTTAGGTTTAAACAGCAACCCTCGAAAGAGTATGTCTGATTTGACAATCTCCACATACATGGTTGCACGCAGCTTGCCGAGAGGTTTTCAGAACTGTCTTTAAAAGTAAATTTGACATTCTTACGGCTTCACAATGCAGAATTTAGTGATCCGTCCGTATACGGTACAAACCGCTCCTTAGGGGTTAAGGTGGACAAACACCACCAGGAGGAATTGATTGCGCGCAGGGTCGTCCCGGTTCCCGAGGGCTGGGCGAGAGCGATTCATGGGGTAGGAGTCGTGGACAAGGATCACTCGAATTTCGAGAAGGTCCGGGTGGTTCACAACTACTCGGAGAACGATGGTTCTTCTGTGAATGCGGGCACGGATATTCTGGCCCAGAAGTGGCAGTCGATCTCTGATGCTTTCTCTTTCCTGCGTCCAGGGCATTTCATGGTCAAGGTTGACATCAAGAGAGCCTACCGGCATTTCCCGATTGTGTTGCAGTACCTCCCGTACCATACCTATCAGTGGAGGGGTGAGATAGTCACTGATTTTCGTTTTCCGTTTGGGCATCGTGCGGTCCCAGGGAAGTTTCATGGGGTGACAGCGGCATTGGTTCGATTCATGCGCGCACATGGTTTCCCAGCGACGGTCGGGTACCTTGACGATTTTTGGGCATGCTGTCCCACAGCAGGGGAGGCTCAGGAGGCACTCCTCTTGCTCGGGGATGTACTTCGTTTTCTCGGCCTGGAAATGGCTGAGGAAAAGTGTGAGGGACCGGTCCAAGATACTCACTGAGATATTGTGTTCCTTGGCGTTAGACTTTGCACTAACGCTGATGGGGAGGGCTGTGTTACGGCCAGCCTCCCAGGGGAGAAGTGTGTGCGGCTGCGAACACAGGTCTTGGCACTGGCTGAAAAGGGGTGGGCCCGTCGGAAGGACCTAGAACGGTTGATGGGCCAGTTGGCTTTTGCATCTCGGGTGGTGAGAGGTCTCTCCCTTTTCTGTGGTTCATGTCATGCTCTGTTAAGGGCATGTGCCCCGTCCTTGACATTGCCTAACGGTGTGCGCTCGGATTTTCGGTTTGTGGAAGAATGCCTACGGCTTTACAATGGCCAACAGGTTGTGCTCAATCGCAGGGAGATGTCCTCCTCCCACTTCTCAGTTGATGCTTCCACTGGGACAGGAATGGGGGGGTTCTTGGATGGGGACTTCTTTGGCATGAGTTGGTGTGAATTGTTGGTACTACCACAAGAGAGGGTGTTCCCTTTCTCCTCTTTTGCCACTTCCCAGATAAATTATCGGGAATTGTCCAGTGTTTTTTGGGCAGTCAGACTTTGGGCTGAAAAGCTGTCGGGGTTAACGGTTGTCCTGATTACCGATAACACCCCGACGAAGGACATGCTGGACAGGTGGACGGGCACGGCAGCATTCAGGCCGTTGCTTCGGGAGATTTTTCTTTTGCTTGTCCAATGGGACATCCGACAGAGGGTGAAGTGGGTGCCATCGAAGGTCAACACGTTTGCAGATGCCCTCAGTCGGCAGGAGTGGCAATGGTTCTACCAACTCTGCACGGAGTGGTGTCGGGACTCCGTGTGGAGGAAGGACACGGATGACTTGCACTTGCTCAGGCGGATGTTCCGAGACTTGGATGACAGGCCGGGAGTGGGCCCATTCTCGATTGATGCCTGCTGTGACGAGTCCGGGTCCAATGCACAAACCACCAATTTTGGGACGGTGACACAGGACTGCCTGCAACAGGACTGGGAGGGGCACAATGCATAGTGCAACCCTCCCTTCTCCAGGATTTTGAAGATTCTGCAGCCCTTCTTGGAGTGCAAGAGGAGACAGAACGTTGGCACGGCAGCCTGTTTTGTCATCCCTTTGTGGCCGACTGCTGGCTTCTTCAAATTCATCGAGGCCAGGCCTACAGTGTTCTTCCCACTGGTGCGCTTTGATGCGGACTCTGATCTGTTCACTGCCCCGGCAGCTCCGGGGCAGAGTCGGAGGGATTTCGGACCCACCACGTGGCCAGTGACCATTTACAAAGTGCCACCTCGGTTCATTGACCTCGGGGAAAGCGGTGGCTTGCACAGAGATGGAGCTTCGGGACCTTGAGGATGGGCTGACCCACTACACGATGAAGGCGGTGGCCGGCAACACCCGCTCAACGTATGAGACGGGAGGTAAGCAGTACTGCCGATTTGCAGTCTGGGCTGACTTCCGGCTAGTGTTCCCGGCCACAGAGCGCACTCTGTCTTTGTGGGTAACATTCCTTGCTAGGACGGTGAACTACGGTACCATTAAGGTACTTGTCTGCAGCAAGCGGTTTGCATCTTGAGTTGGGATTTACTCTCCCAGGACTCTCAGAACTTCCTTACCTCAGGAGAGTCCTCCGAGGGATTACGGGATTGAAGGGTAACCCGAAGGTTAAGAAGTTGGGACTTGGGACTCAGCAGTTGGTACGGTTGTTTTTTCATGGGAGGGTGAATCTCGAGAACGTTAACGATCTGTTTTGTTGGCTAGGTTGCTTGCTTGCTTTCGGGGCTTGTCTCCGGAAGACCAACGATGTGACGATGTGAGTCTTCCCCATGTCCACCTGGGGAAGATGGTTGTACCCCACAAATCGCCAGCTGCAGCTGCATGTATTGCCACGACATGGTCGCATCATGCACTTGGGATGTCTACACGAGCGTGGTCGAGTGTACACGGAATTTTACGCCACTTGGATGAGTGTGAGATGTTGTTTTTACAGGGGCAGTAAGGGTCACCATGGCAGTGTTGCAGCACAATTCAGCCACTGAGGTACCCATGTTACAAGCCCCCCATGAGTATGACTTAAATCGCGTAGATTCATGGGGTGTGCACCAGCGTTGATGTTGTTGTATAGTGGGGGGCATGTACACCGACGCATGCCGGATTTCGTGTGGTGTGCAGGTGTGGAAGGTGGCAGCAAGAGAGCTTATCCCAAAACAGCTCAGGTTCGGAATCCAGTTTTTTCGGATTGTCATATCGCTAACGTCACGGCCAAGAAGGAGAATACCTTCTCCGGGACTGGGGTGATGCTGAAGAAGAGCATCCGGTTCGAAGGCCGTGACAAGATGCGGGTGATGGTCAGCTTCTCTAAGACCAACCAGTTCTCCGAGAGGACACACGAGACCCTCATCCACGAGGTACCGGGCCTCACTGCCTTTTGCGCTGTGAGTGTGGCTCGAAGGGCCATAGCACTGAATCAGTTGCCAGGGGGACCGGATGCACCGTTGCTCTGCCACATGAAGGCAGGGGGTCAACAGGTGGCTCTGACTCACTCCGTTTTTGACCATTGGCTTAAAACGAAGCTGAAAACTGCAGGCTTGGAGCCCGAACGTTATTCGGGGCATCGATTTAGAAGGGGAGCTGCCACCTTGGCTTTCGACCAAGGGGTACCCAGGGCCATTGTTAAGAATTGGGGGGATTGGGCCTCAGATGCTGTGGACGAGTACCACGAGATGACGGCTGAGCAGCGATCTGCCATTCCGAGGATGGTCGCCGACTCAATGCGAGCTGCAGTTGCGACTCATCTGGGTGGAGGAGCTCGACGGTAGTGACCTAGGCAAATCACTGTGTGAATGGAGGGGCGGAGGTCAGGGCTATGCACCCCTGAGAGGAGCACAGCAGCCTTGTCCGGTCCCCCCTTTGCCTGGTAGAAACTCTGTTGAAACCTCCACTGAGGAACTCGGACTGAACACCTAGCTGTAAATGTAATCATCGTTTGATGAAGAATCTTACTGCCTAAAAGTGTGTGTACTCTGCTAGCCTGAACTCAGGACCCTGACACTAATTAACAATTAAGCCTGAAAGGGTTAATTGCAGTTAGTGTGGCCCTCCCCAAAAGCTCGGGGAGACTCTGAGGATTTCAGAACACTTAGGCTCGTTTGTTTTGGTCAAGAACTCAGGCAGTAATGCCAATTTGAGTTTTGACAAACTCGAGTTTGTTGTTCCCGAGCTGGGGCTTGCAACATGCATCCCATAGTGCTAGGAAGAAATGATGAATGTAAGACAAGGAGAAGGAAGGGCTCTTAGATCAAGACAGTAGAAAGGGCCCATCCGGACTTCTAGAACTGGTGAGCTGTAGCTTGGATAGATGACTCCAAGCTGCGTAGCCAATGACCGTGCAGAAGCCGAATCCTGAGTGGTGGCCATCGAGACCTCATCCCGGCTGGGGAGAAGGATACACAGCGATAGATTGGCTACTCAGGATCGGATCTGATGCCATCTGAGAATAGAAGTAGACAATTCTTGGTTTGTTTCATCATTCTGAAACAGAACCGAGTCCTCTTTCACACTAGTGGCTACCACAAAGTAGACATCTAAGTAGGACTAGTGCTGACAGAAATGTGCCCACCCACCCACATCCGGGATTAGGAGGTGAGGGAGGGGCCTGGAGGTCAGGGCTATGCACCCCTGAGAGGAGCACAGCAACCCTGTCCGGTCCCCCCTTTGCCTGGTAGAAACTCTGTTGAAACCTCCACCGAGGAACTCGGATTGTTCACCCAGCTGTAAATGTAATCATTTTTAATGAAGGAATCTTACTGCCTAACGTGTTTGTGTACTCTGCTAGCCTGCACTCAGCACCCTGACACTAATTCGTAATAAGTCTGCAATCAATTCAACCTCCCTATCCATCCCATGGAACCGTCGAGGCCCACTTCCCTGTCCTCGTCCACCACCTCCTTCTTGATGTTGTCCTCAAGGTATTGCCATAGTATTCATTGAAACCTGATGCGCTTGCTTGCTTACCGTGCCTCGTCTTACTGTCGGATGTAGTAACTAACTCAGCCCGGTACGCCGTGCATCACGGCATCTGGGCATGATGGTGCACATCTGACATGCCCACAAGGCGCGCCGCCCTTCGCTTGCGAACACCCGTGGATGCTGTGAGCATGCCTCGGAGCCAACGATACCCAATGCACCGCACGCCGGGCGCCGCACCGCGTGTGCATGGGCACTCGAAGAGGCACTCACCGCACTGTTATTATTGATGGTGCTATTCGTGATAGTCAACGTGCTGCCCTCAGAAATATGGGCAACTCCTCCATATGAGGACTGTCACGACAACCCAATGCACACCATCATCCCCACGACACCCCACGACACACCTCTCACTCCTCTGCACCAAGCGGGTCCCCTTCATCATTTATTCTTTTCTGAACATTGATCCACGCATGCAGCTTGACGGTGAAAACTGTGGCCCAATGAGTTGGCGCCAGCCCTAAGCTGGATTTTGAAGGCGCATGTGAGGTAGAGCTGCCTTCTCCTCCCCGATACCTCGATCTCGTGTCGCAATGAAGTTTGCGTACGAGGCTCTGGGAAATGAGCCCCACGGCAGCCTGCCTGCACTCTGAAGCGCAAGAGGCTCTGGGAAATGAGCCCCACGGCAGCCTGCCTGCGCTCTGAAGCACGCGAGGCTCTGGGAAATGAGCCCCACGGCAGCCTGCCTGCGCTCTGAAGCACGCGAGGCTCTGGGAAATGAGCCCCACGGCAGCCTGCCTGCGCTCTGAAGCACGCGAGGCTCTGGGAAATGAGCCCCACGGCAGCCTGCCTGCGCTCTGAAGCACGCGAGGCTCTGGGAAATGAGCCCCACGGCAGCCTGCCTGCGCTCTGAAGCCCGCGAGGCTCTGGGAAACGAGCCCCACGGCAGCCTACCTGCGCTCTGAAGCCCGCGAGGCTCTGGGAAATGAGCCCCACGGCAGCCTACCTGCGCTCTGAAGCCCGCGAGGCTCTGAAAAATGAGCCCCATGGCAGCCTACCTGCGCTCTGAAGCACGCGAGGCTCTGGGAAATGAGTCCCACAACAGCCTACCTGCGCTCTGCAGCACACGAGGCTCTGGGAAATGAGCCCCACGGCAGCCTACCTGCGCTCTGGGTGACAGGGCACCAAGCACACTGCAGAGACTCTCACTCACACAGCCTTTGCTAGATGACGGTGGCCTCAGCACGGGCACCAAGGACACTGCGGAGGCTCTGACTCACACAGCCTCTGCTAGATGATGGTGGCCGCAGGACGAGCACCCTAGGCGCCACACCGCAAGTGCATCGGCGCTCTAAAGAGTACGTACCGCGCTGTTACCTCTGATGGCGCTATTCATGATGATTAACGTGCTGCCCTCATCAATATACGCAACTCCCCCATGCAAGGACTGTCATGATGCACCCCACCATCCCCATGACACTCCTCACACTCCTCCACAACAAACGCGTCCCCTCCACTATCCATCCTTTCCGAGCATCAATGCTAATCTGCAGAAGAACAATACAAGCCGCGGCATAATGTTATGGAGAGTCCTTGCTCCCCTTCATGTGCCGGCCAGTATCGAAAATGAGGGACGGTGAGGTGATGAACTTATCGGAGGTAAGTGAATTAAAGTAAGTATGCCGCGTAAAGCTCCTGCGATTTCTGGGGTTTCGTCTGAGATTACTGTAGAGCTGGCAGCGATTGAGAAAGACGCCTTGGGAATGGTGGCAGCAATGGTTGAGGAATGAGCTAACGGCACTGAGTAATGAAACGGCAAGCACATAGAGGGCGATCACACCTAGTTTTTGTACGATTGGTGCCATATAATTTATGTGATGTAGCACGTAAAATCATAAAAGGAAAGGAGCAGATGTGGACTAGACACGCAGAATCTTCGTTCTCTTTGACATATCAATGATGACAATTTTCTAAACATAGCATTCACCATACCGCTCGCCATATGGGTATTCCACACCACCACCAAGCCACTGTTCCTTGATGCATTCACCTTGAGCCGGTTCATTTCGAAGCATGCAATTTGGGCATGTGCACATCTGGCATGCCCACAAGGTGTGCCGCCCTCGCTTGTACAGACATGCAGCGGGTCACACCCGTGGATGTTGCGAGCATGCCTCGGAGCCAATGGCACCCGCAGCATCGCACACCTCAGGCGTCGCATGGGCGCTCCAATGAGTACTTACCGCAGTGTTATCACTGATGGTGCTATTCGTGATAATCAGTGTATTGCCCGGATACACATAGGCAACTCCCCCATATGTCTGTCATGAAAAATCGAAGCACACCACCATCCCCACGACACAAATTTCACGCCTCTGCATCAAACGCCCGCCCTCCACTATCCTCCAGAAATCACTTCGAGCTATCATTCCGGTCACTTGTAGGAATGCCGTGATTGTGCCCCTGATCGCTTTCCCTTCGAGGGGGAGAAGTGACTCACAACCAACTCAATCAATTCAATTCAATTAACGGGCGCCGCCTTCCTCATATCGGAATTGCTAGGTAACGATTTAGGTCTGAGCTTTCCGTCCTAGGGCATGTAGACCTCATAAATTGGTACATCAAATGTGACAATAGTACCATAACGTGTGCATATCATATCGATCCGAGTCCTACCTTCGAAGCTGGCAACCATCTCCGACAATTGCAGAAGTGAACATAAGACGTTCAGCAACCCCCTTAGAATAGCTTCTTCACTTCTCAAGGGGGAAATATTATTCCAGGAGCAAATGTGACTAGTTTCCGGAACAAGTAACTCTAGGTACTTTTTTGAGAAACATTGATTTTCCCTGGAGCAAATATGACTTGTTCCGGAAACAAGTTGAAAAGTTGCTTCTTTCCGGAGCAAAATTGATTTGTTCCGGAAACAAGTTGAAAAATTGCTTCTTTCCGGAGCAAAATTGACTTGTTTTCGAAACAAGTCGAAATGATGACATTTCTTGGGGAAATATGAATTATGATAATACTTTTGCGCACGGTGACCGACTTCGGTCATACCACAGTAAAAATACACCAGCTAAAAATTGCACGTATACGGAGCACAGTTGGGCGAGATTAGTACTCTGGTCGGGGACGACAGCTGACCAACAATTTCGATGTAGGGCTTCCCCCCTTGCGCGCGTATGTACGTGCTGACGGGGTAATCAATCAACCCTCCTCCTGCGCGCGCAAAAAGCATCGTGCAACCTCCCCTCCCCTCCTACGGTACCCCCACCCCACCCTAGCACCCCTTCAACCCTGCTCCACCTAAAAACACCCAGGTTTCTCGCTTGTTTCGGGAAAAAGTCAAATAAACTCCGGTGAAAAGCAATGTTCCTAGGGAAAGCATCCCAAGTTACTTGTTTCGGAAACAAGTCACATTTCCCACGAAGTCCAAGAAAGTCCCCAATGTTCCTGAAATGAGTCAAATTAACCTCTTCTCAAGCCCTCAGTTGTTGACCATCGTTTTCGCTTACATGTTTTCCAAAAGCATAAATTTAGACCTTGAGATCGTAAAGCTTTTCGTGTTCATCCGTCCTTGCTTGCTTGCGTTACCGTTCGTCGCGGAATGGCTGCCGTTGATCAAAATTCGTCTTGGTTGGAAAGCCTCTGTGGGCGTGGGATTCTAGTCGCCATGCTTTGTCTTTTTCTTTTTAGACTAGTTTTGTATCTACTTCGTTATTGCATAATCTGCTCAAGGTTTGCCACAGATCCGCTGGCCGATGTGAATGTTTGTTAATCCTTGGTTTACCTCATTTTTGTCGAATCCCAAATGTTTGCCGTTTTCGAATATTACCCTTGTGTCTCCGAATACCATCACATTTAGGGTGGTACTTTGTCCATACTGTTATAGTAGTTTGACTAGTGGTGTGTATTTTGTGAATCTGGTTGTCGGTGCTTCGTCCCATGTTGTGTCATGTGTGGACGTTACCTCTATGAGGTGTATGTGTTTTACATATTGTTGGGCTTGCTTCGCCGTGTACTTTGTTGTAATGTTTTTTTGTTATGTGCCTTCCATCATTACGATGTCCACATAGTGTGATACCGTGCCTGTGCCGTGTTTCGGCGCTGGGTTGTTTATGCCGTCTAGCATGCATCGGCCTTTGGGTAACACTACCTAGTGTGTAACCACATGGGCATGTTCACCTATCGCCACGACGCCGTGCAGGACGTGCTCATGGATATGCCGCGCAAGGTGTTTGACCCGGCGTCCGTGAAGAAGACCCACGTGTATCACCGGAGCTATCGGCTTCGCCACGGTGGAGGGCGGACACCACGGTGCTCGACTACGACGGGCGCGGGCGCCATCTCATCATCGAAGTTGTGGTTGGTTTCCCCTTGCACCTTTATTTCCGCTAATAAAGAAGTGGGGGACATTGACGTCTCCGCCTACGGCTTCGTGGTGGGGGAGGACTCCGACAAAAACGACGACAACAACAACCTGCTGCAAAAGTTGCAAAAGATGACAACTCTGGTCCGTCATGTGGAGCGGCGTGCGGGTATGTCACTTACGCACGCCTCCATGCCTCATTCCATGCTCCATACATCAACGGCTATGAGCGAGGTGCGTAATGTGGAGATGCCGTATCTCGTTTCACCAGAATCCTCTTGTCGTGTGCTTGATGTTTAGCACGCCGCCCCATGCGAACAGAGACGCGTCGGTGTGCACCTTCGCTCTCGTGGGTTGCGCCAGATCTTGCGACCGTTCCACCCGCTCTAACCCGGCAGCTTGAGCCACGACTCGATGTCGCTCCACGCCTGCCGTGTGAGCTTCCCCTTTGCGCCCCATCCCCGCTTCATGGAGATCATGAAGTGCAGTTCCCTGAGGATCTACAATCTCGCTTGAGGATTTGCCAGGTACGCCAACTGGCAGAGTCCCGTGAATGTTGCGAGCTTCCGAGCTGGGAGCCATCTCCACTGCCGCGACGCCTCCGTCTGAAGCACCTCGGCCTGCAGGTGAATCTCCTGCGGCGTCGCTGGTATCACGCCCGAGGTGTTCCACCAGTTGCGTCGGCTCCCATTGCCCCTTCTTCTCGTTGCGTTCCAGCCCCTTCTTCTCATTGCGTTCCAGCCCGAGACTCACCAAGACCCGGGACGCTAGCTCGCGCGCCCTGAGCGCCTCAATCTTGCTGCTTAGCAGCACTAGGAAGTCGTCCATGTAGGGATGCACCCTCACGCCTTGTTGGGGCTCCTCGCACCCGCATCCGCCAGCTCGTATGCGAACTGCCCTTCGTGGTCGCACCTTGCTTCCGCTTTGCAGCTTCCGCACCTCCCGCCGATCTGTCGCGGATCGCGGAGAAAGCAGGCACTCCACGAGCACCTTCATGAACTTTACGAAGATTCCGTCGGGATGGAAGAGCCTCGCACTGGAATAACTCCCCTCGCACATCGAACTGCATGTACTCCAGGAAGACGGGGTCGATCCCCACGACGTGGTAGCCGTCCTGGAGGTCGAAGCTGAAACATCAGTCGTCCGGCTTGGTGAGCCGACGCAGTTTCTTCAGGGTCTCCATCTTGAAGCGGGACTCGACGCAGTGGGTGTTCAAACAGCGGAAGTCCATCACTAGACGCCACTTGTTCGTCCGCAGCTTCGGCGCCATAAACATCCTAGTAACATGTCGTCGCCTCCTCGCTCGCACCCATGCGCCCGTCTGGAGACACCGCTCTGTCTCTGCGGCCAACCACTCTAGTTGCGGAGGGGTGGCGTCGCCCAACGACACTCCGTGATCGAAAGGCAGAGGCGCCTTGACGACCCAGCACATCTTGGCCCCTTTGCTGATCCATTGCATCACCTCGCTGTCCGCGCCAACTGCGCGCCATGCCTTTCTTCTGCTCCGCACCGTTGCCTGCAGAGTGGGCTCTTTGCATTGGACGCCCCGAGGGGCGGAAGGCGTTCAATACCTTCCCGATCGGAAGGTTAGGTCCGGGCGCCTCGCCCAAGCCCTAACCCTTTGCCGCTGCCACGGCCGCCTTCACCCTTGCCAGCTCCACCACCCGCTGCGCGTTTGACGGTCCGCTAACCCTTTTCGCTTTGACGGTCACGAAAAGTCAAAACTTTGGCGCTGGCCTTGGCGTGGGTGTTCATCATAGCCTTCGCCTTCGTGGTGTCGAACTGCTTCAACCACTTGGTGAGGATTGAGTCGGTCACCAGCCCGTCGCTCCCAGCACACACCTCCTCAATGAACGCCAACTTTGCCCGCAACGCGTCCGCCCCACCGTGGGTAGTCGCAACCGGCTCCAAGCACCAACTGCTCGTGTCGCATCGAAAAGTTCGTGCGTTTGGAGAGAGCGTCGTAGGTCTTGTCGTTGTAAGGATCGTAAATCTGGGGCATGTCACTCTCCTGAGTAGCAGGTCGTGTGGAGAACGGATTCCCCTCCACGTGAGGCACGTCGGGTAGCCTCTTCAATTGCTCCAACTCCGCGTCCCCGCTCTAATCGGTTCCGCCAGGTTGGGAGGCAGCTTTCGCAGACCTCTTCTCAGCGACCTCCACCCTCGCGTTGAGGGCGTTCATCTGCTCCATCATGAGTGTCATCATCGCAGACTGTTGCTCTGGCAGAGCTTCCATCCCGGTCTTCGGCTCGCGCGTCTCAAACGGCCGTTCTCGCGTGGGCGAACTAGTATTGTTCGTCCCACCTTGCTCGCTTCCTTCATTGGCCATTCTTCAAGTCGTCAAAGGTTGTAAAACTTCCACAGCAACGTAAACATGTAGGGTAAAAAATGCAGTGTGCCGCACTAAGAATTTTCCACCAGGAAATTTTCTTGTGTAGTTATTTTGCGAAGGCAAAAGAACAGAGCTGCAGATCCCGTCGGTCGGGACTCCTAAATACTTCCGGATTCAGATCTAACTCAGCTGATGATTTTGATCTGACGGCTCAGGAGCTCTGATCGATATACCGGCACAGTAACCTCTAAAATTCCACAGACCCCAATTTTATCATTTCCATCTTTAGCCGGTTTACTTCGAAGCATGGCATCTGACATACCCACAAGGTGTGCCGCCCTCGCTTGCACACACATGCAGCGGATCACACCCGTGGATGCCGCGAGCATGCCTCGGGGCCAATGACACCCACATGCAGCGGGTCACACCCGTGGATGCCGCGAGCATGCTTCGGAGCCAATGACACCCACATGCAGCGGGTCACACCCGTGGATGTGCGAGCGGATGCCTCGGAGCCAATGAGCATGCCTCGGAGCCAATGACACACACATGCAGCGGATCACACCCGTGGATGCCGCGAGCATGCCTCGGGGCCAATGACACCCACATGCAGCGGGTCACACCCGTGGATGCCGCGAGCATGCTTCGGAGCCAATGACACCCACATGCAGCGGGTCACACCCGTGGATGCTGCGAGCGGATGCCTCGGAGCCAATGATACCCGTTGCATCGCACACCGGGCGCCGCACCGCGCGTGTATGCGCGCTCTAAGGAGTCCTTACCGCACTGTTATCAATGATGGCGCTATTCGTGATAGTCAACACCATATACGGGCTGCCAACACCAGCATACGCAACTCCTCCATATGAGGACTGTCATGATAGCCCAATGCACACCGCCAACCCCACAACATACCTCTCACATACACCTCGGCACCAAATCCATCCCCTCCACAATCCATCCTTTCCGAACATCGATGCTAATATGCAGCTTAACAATGCAAACGAACACAACGGCTCAATAAGTGCCTAGCCAGTGCCAGCCCTCAGGCGGATATTATTGAAGGCGCCTGTGAGATTGAGCTGCATTCTCCTTCTCCCCAAGAGTTCTGCTAGCACTAGACCTGCTAGCATGTACGTGACCGCGCGTGCACCCCACCATCCCCATGCCAATCCTCACACTCCTCCGCACCAAACGCGTCACCTCCACTGTACATCCTTTCCGAGCATCGATGCTAATCTGCAGCTTAACAATACAAGCCGCGGCATCATGAGTCCCTAGCCCGTGCCGGCCCGCAGGCCCTCGCATATCATGGAGCCCCGCAGTTTTCCGAGCGTCTTTTCTGTCACTTGAACAGCAGTCATCTTGTTTTGTGATAAATGTGTAAAATATCACCGATGATTAATTGACTTGGAACGGAAACTGCGAGCAATCATCTCCGATTTAAAGCTGCAGCTCACAAATATTACCCAAAGCATCTCCGAACGTTTTGCTGGAGGCATCCTTCTGTTTTGAAGGTCATTTTGATGATATTCGTCTGATTACCAACTGGCAAACGGTGCCGCCTTCTCCCAAACACTCCAAAATCGCTCACTAGCATCATGGTTGCACTTGATGGACACTCAACGAGGCGCTCCAGCAAGCAAGAGCTTCACAAGGCGCAACCCACCCCAGAAGCAGTGTTCCCTGTCAGGGTGCATTCGCTGATCAACACGTCACTTGATTCAATGTATGCCACACCTCCGCTTGACTGCACAATAACCCCTTCCCCGTGTCCCAACAGGTTATCCGTGCGCCTCTTTGCATTTCCACTCACATACATGCCCACCCACCGATGCCCCCTCCGCATCTGCTCACTAGCATCATGGCTGCACTTGATGGGTACCCAACGGGGCGCTCCAGCAGGCGCGAACGAGCTTCACAAAGCATCACCCACCCCAACAGCAGTGTTCCCTGTCATGGTGCAGTCGCCGATGGACACATCACCACTGAAGGATATGGAAGCCACACCTCCGTACCATGACACCATACTCCCCATCCCCATGCCCCAGCATATCATCTGTGCGCCTCTATGCATTGGCGCTCACATACGTGCCTACCAACCGATACCCCCACCGCATCTGCTCACTAGCATCATGGCTGCACTTGATGGGCACTCAACGGGGCGCTGCAGCAGGCGCGAGCGAGCTTCACAATACACCACCCACCAAAGCAGCGGTGTTCCCTGTCATGGTGCATTCGCTGATGACCACATGGTCACTGGAGGATATGTAGGCCACACCTCCGTACTGTGACACCATACTCCCATCCCCATGCCCCAGCAGGTTATCCGTGCGCCTCTATGCATTGGCGCTCACATGCATGCCTTCCGACCGATACCCCCACCGCATCTGCTCACTAGCATCATGGCTGCACTTGATGGGCACTCAACGGGGCGCTCCAGCAGGCGCGAGCGAGCTTCACAAAGCACCACCCACCGAAGCAGTGTTCTCGGTCATGGCGCACTCGCTGATGGACACACCGCCACTGTAGGATATGTAGGCCACACCTCCGTACTGTGACACCATACCCCCATCCCCATGCCCCAGCAGGTTATCCGTGCGCCTCTATGCATTGGCGCTCACATACATGCCCACCGACCGATACCCCCACCGCATCTGCTCACTAGCATCATGGCTGCACTTGATGGGCACTCAACGGGGCGCTCCAGCAGGCGCGAGCGAGCTTCACAAAGCACCACCCACCTCAGCAGCGGTGTTCCCTGTCATGGTGCATTCGCTGATGACCACATGGTCACTGGAGGATATGCGGGCCACACCTCCGTGGTCCTGTGGCACCATACTCCCATCCCCATGCCCCAACAGGTTATCAGTGCGCCTCTATGAGTTGGCGCTCACATACATGCCTACCGACCGATACCCCCTCCGCATCTGCTCACTAGCATCATGGCTGCACTTGATGGGCACTCAACGGGGCGCTCCAGCAGGCGCGGGCGAGCTTCACAATACACCACCCACCGAAGCAATGTTCTCGGTCATGGCGCACTCGCTGATGGACACATCGCCACTGTAGGATATGTCGGCCACACCTCCGTACTGTGACACCATACCCCCATCCCCATGCCCCAGCGGGTTATCCATGCGCCTCTCTATGCATTGGCGCTCACATACATGCCCACCGACCGATACCCCTCCGCATCTGCTCACTAGCATCATGGCTGCACTTGATGGGCACTCAACGGGGCGCTCCAGCAGGCGCGAACGAGCTTCACAATACACCACCCACCATAGAAGCGCCGTTCCCTGTCATGTTGCATTCGCTGATGGACACATCGCCACTGTCGGATATGTAGGCCACACCTCCGTACTGTGACACCATACTCCCATCCCCATGCCCCAGCAGGTTATCCGTGCGCCTCTATGCATTGGCGCTCACATGCATGCCTACCGACCGATACCCCCACCGCATCTGCTCACTAGCATCATGGCTGCACTTGATGGGCACTCAACGGGGCGCTCCAGCAGGCGCGAGCGAGCTTCACAAAGCACCACCCACCGAAGCAGTGTTCTCGGTCATGGTGCATTCGCTGATGACCACATGGTCACTGTCGGATATGTAGGCCACACCTCCGCGCTGTGACACCATACCCCCATCCCCATGCCCCAGCAGGTTATCCGTGCGCCTCTATGCATTGGCGCTCACATACATGCCCACCCACCGATTCCCCCACCGCATCTGCTCACTAGCATCATGGCTGCACTTGATGGGCACTCAACGGGGCGCTCCAGCAGGCGCGGGCGAGCGTCACGATACACCACCCACCGAAGCAGTGTTCTCGGTCATGGTGCATTCGCTGATGGACACATCGCCACTGTAGGATATGTTGGCCACACCTCCGTACTGTGACACCATACCCCCATCCCCATGATGCCCCAGCAGGTTATCCGTGCGCCTCTATGTATTGGCGCTCACATACATGCCTACCGACCGATACCCCCTCCGCATCTGCTCACTAGCATCATGGCTGCACTTGATGGGCACTCAACGGGGCGCTCCAGCAGGCGCGAGCGAGCTTCACAAAGCACCACCCACCTCAGCAGCAGTGTTCCCGTGCATCGTGCATTTGCTGATGACCACATCGCCACTGGAGGATATGGAGGCTACACCTCCATTCTGTGACTCCATACCCCCATCCCCATGCCCCAGCAGGTTATCCGTGCACCTCAATGCATTGGCGCTCGCATACATGTTCGGGGTGACAACACGGATGCTGGTGCCAGGGGCCAGAAAGAAGTCCATACCTGTGGAGCTGGTGCGGGAGAGGGTTGTGCGGATGTTGGCGGAGGAGTGGGACGCTCTCTACGGGGCGGCGGTTCCGTCGGCTCTTATGTGGCCGGCTGGTACCTCGGAGGAGCGGATTGTGAGCAATGTCATCGGGTTGGTGAAGGAGGGCCAACTGGGGAAGGCGGTTCGGCGGCTTCATTTTGGATTTTTTGCCCCTTTGTCGCCTGAGACCCTCGAGGCCATGCAAGCGATGCACTCGGCTGGGGACGGGCTGCCAAGACAAGACACGAACAAGAAGTTCGCCAATCACGAACCAAGTAGTGCGTATGACTCAAGGTAAGAACAAGAAGTTCGCCAATTACGAATCAAGCGGTGCGTATGGCTCAAGGCAAGAACAAAAAGTTCGCCAATCATGCATCAATGTTTATGTTTCAAAATTATTGGCATTGTAATTTCGGTCATTCGAAGGTAGCAGTGTACACTCCTTCTCCCCCCGTCGCCTGGGATTTTCTCTATGCATCAAATTTTCTGTGTGACAAATTCCGTAGCGACGAGGGAGAGCGACGACGATGTCGTTGGCGACGTTTTGGACGGGCCACCGTTCCCCCGTGTCAGTTTGCCTGATCTAAGGCTCCAGGGTTTTTCAAATTGTCACTTGCCTCGATCGGTACCACGTGGCCCAATCGAGTTTCGGCTAACCGCCATGATTGTGCATTGCGCACTTGCTTAAAACAGGCTTGTTTTCTTCATGGCGCAGATTCCTGACCCTCTTTCGGTTGCCCCGGTCACCATTTGGGGGTTGCCTGCTCTGATTGTTGCCTTGAACGACCGTCGTGCTTTCTTTCTGTCGACCTGGGCCACCCCTCGGTGGTCACGAGTGGCAGCGCTGACCGTGCAAGACGGACTTTCTCAGCGCATTGGGCCTTTGCACGCCGCCTTTCGGGAAATTATCCCGCCACCTATCGTGGAACTATTTATTCTGCGACGCTGCCCGCCATGCCTGCACAAGTCGCGCCGGTGGATCTGGTGTTAGCTGCGATTCAGGCGTAGTTGGCTCAGCAGAAAGGGGACCATCTATGTTGGCGAAAACGTCGCCGAAGATTAATCGGGAGGGGCCCAAATACGAATAATCGTGCGATCAATCGGGAGGGGTCTCAAGTTACATACTCAAGGACCACGTTACATACTTAAGGCACGTCGTCCTATACTTAAGGCGGTTTGGCGAGTACGGATGTACGGTATTACGGTTTGAGTTGGAGAATTAGTCTGATTGTGATATCCGGTCGGTGTTCCCGCCGGGGTGTTTGAGAAAGTGGGAGACACGAGTCGGAACACGGGTAGCACGTGTAGCGATAGCAAGTAGGGTCGTGCTCGCTTCCAAAATATCACACTCTGAAATGGGCTTCTTGCAGCCGTCCCTGCGCCCGCGACAAGAAAGTGAGTGCCACTGCGTGGATATGGTCGCTCGGCCGTGTCATCAAAGGGGGCCATACAACCACTACCCTCGAATTCCACCTTGCCGGTCATGTAGGGTCCCGGATTGAGCGTTGCACGTGTTTAACTTGCAACCGGATCATCGTCGCCCAAAGTCAAAGAACGTTTATTAGCACTACTATGCGGGGGAAAATGGTGGTGTCGAGATTTGCGCTCACGCAGCAACGAGCGTGACGGAAGCACACCGCGAGCGTGTTACGGTTGTTGCAACCACGGTGCGGTGAGAGCAAATTGATGGCCCGAAATGACCATATATGATAATGCATTCTTGTTACCAATCTAACTATGAATATTTCCTACTGCATTAAGCTAATTAATCGGCAGAGATTAATCGGGAAGGGCCCAAATACGATTAATCGGGAGAGGGGGTGACGTTTTCGCCAACCTAGCTAGGGGACCATGAGGCGGCAGTGGCGGCGCTTAAAGCGACCGTGGATGCCCAGCAGCACACCCAACTCGCATGGCACGTTGCTGCTGCTGCGGCGTTGGCCGTTGCGCTTCCTCCTCTTTCTCCTGAGCTACGAGCGCTCATCGCTGAGTTTGAGGCGGCGCCTTTGTGCGTATAGATGCCTGGCTGTTGGACTGCCTTGATGTTTTGTTAGCAGTACTTGATGTAGGAGCTGTTGAGGATGGCAGTGGTGGTGACCCCAACGGCTCCATTGAGATTGTGGTGTTCGTTGCCATGCTCACAACCTTCTTCTTCTTCTTCCGGAAGAACGATGTGTCGGTGGAGAAGGCGGACGCCTGGAACCCAAGAGGGCAACTGGTCCGCTCCGATGTGTCCTTGCCGGTGGCGGAGGATGGGACCCGCCAGGTGGAGATCAACGTTCGGCACTCTAAGACCATCCATGCGGGGGAGCGTTGTCACACCGTACGGGCAGTGGAGGTCCCTAGCTCCCCTATCTGTGTCTTCATGGCACTTTGGCTTGTCTTGCAGATGGCTGGCCTAGGCCAGGAGGGGGCACTGTTCTGCACCGAGGATGCCAAGGGCCGCCTTAAGCCCTTGACCCACTCGGTGTTCGTGGCCGGCATCCGCAAGCTGGCGGCTAGGGCTGGGTTGGACCCATCCGCCTACACCGGCCACACCTTCCGCTGTGGAGAAGCCACTGCAGCTTTCAAGCTGCAGGTGCACGATGCCCTGATCCATGCCCACGGCGACTGGGCCTCCGAGTGCTACAAGTTGTACTGCGACATGGACTCCGCACAACAGTTCATTCTCCCCTCGGCAATGATCACAGGCGCTGCTGATGCCACCCACGCCTTCGAGATGAGGGCCTAAGAGAGTGCGTGCCCTCCCTTCCCGGCCCCCTCCCCCCCTCTCTCTCTCTTGCCGATGGGTTGGGTGTTGTGGTGTCAGTTGCACTGCTTCCCTAGCAGCAAGAACCTAGGCTCACAACCGATGTCTGGTTAGGCCCTGTATTGGGATATGCGGTGTCATGGAGGGCGCCTAGCAGCAGGGAGCTAGACTGATAGCGGTGTACTCCGGTGTCTGGTTAGGCCCTGTATTGGGATGATGTGCTGTGTCACGGGAGGGCTCCTAGCAGCAGGGAGCTAGACTGATAGCCAGTGTACTCCGGTGTCTGGTTAGGCCCTGTATTGGGATATGCGGTGTCATGGGAGGGCGCCTAGCAGCAGGAAGCTAGACTGATAGCCGGTGTACTCCGGTGTCTGGTTAGGCCCTGTATTGGGATGATGTGCTGTGTCACGGGAGGGCTCCTAGCAGCAGGGAGCTAGACTGATAGCCGGTGTACTCCGGTGTCTGGTTAGGCCCTGTATTGGGATGTGCTGTGTCACGGGAGGGCTCCTAGCAGCAGGGAGCTAGACTGATAGCCAGTGTACTCCGGTGTTTGGTTAGGCCACTTTAGTGGGCTGTTGTGCTGTGTCACGGAACTAGGGGCCTTGTTAGGTACTGCTAGGTGACTGCTCCTAGTTGGGTGAGAGGAAGCTTCTTTGCCGCCCGGGTCTTGGCTGAAGCCTAGCTGGAGCCTAGCTGGAGCCGGGCAGCTGCTTGGCAGCTGCTCATAAGCTTCCTTGTGTCACCACTGCTTAGATCCACATTTCTGACACTTGGCTAGTTGCGAGATTGAGAGACCCGAGAGTTGTCACAGAGACTCGAGAGTTGCCCTCGGACAGAGACACAAAGACATTGGACCCCTGCCACTAGCACTGAAACACATTCTAGCGGCCGGTATATCAATATTTGATTTGAATAAAATATTGCTAGTCCCATTTGTATTGTTGATTGTCCTGAGTGTACCTGCTGCCTGGCAAGAATAAAAGTAGGACTCGTAAAACTACTTGGCATATCAGATTGCACATAGAAAACGGTCGGCCAAAGAAATCTCTTCGGTAACAAGGGTCGGAATCGGTTTTATTTTTGTAATCGATTATCAACAATCATAATTGTTACATTTGTTGAAATCGATTTGATTGTCTAATTGTTTCGCCCTTAACAGTGGTGAGTTTTGCGAGTTTGAAAGCAGTTATCACGATTAATCATAATTGTACGACTCAAATCCAAATCGATTCGATACCAATAATCGATTAATCGGACAATTACATTGCAAAATTACAAATCGATTCCGACCCTTGTTCGGTAATGCGTTTCGACCTGCCATGCAACATGTCGTAGATCCTCGGCCAAATTCTCAAAATAGCGGGCATAGGGCACACTACCATAGCGGTGTTATGACTCATATTGCTGTTGGTCATCGTCAAGCTGCCACCGGTGGCATACAACACTCCGCCCCTTTCCTGCGCACATAAACACGATTTTTATCATTGAACTTGTGGCGCCGTCTGCCGCAGCTTCAAATGCAGAATGGCTGTCCCAAAAGTTTGCTGGTTAGATGAGGAGCAAGCATGAAGGCGAGCTTACTACAAGCGACAGCATGGATCAACAAATCTCAAAATTCATTAGGACTATAATTTCGGCTATTCAAGGGAATGCATTTGTACTGCCCGCACCCAGGCGAGATGCCAAAGATAGGGGAGAACGATCTAGGGCCTTCGGTCGTTAGGGTCTCACCAACTAGCATCAATTCAGATCGGCTAGGCTCGAGAAGCCCAATGTCCGATCTATAGCGTTATCTCGACCATTAGATCAAGATGCATGTGCACAGGTTGGGTTTTGTTTGATCCGTATGCGGTAATCTCGACCAATAGATCGACATGCAGGTGCACAGGTTGGATTTTGACGTCGATCCACATGCGATCGATGAGTTCCGGGAGTTCCCGGAATTATGACGAACGGTTTCCCTCAATTGTTGGTGGATAGAACACGTTGGGATCCATTCCCAGCCAGTTTTGTCGCGTCCAAGCCCTCGCGTGCAACTGCACCGGTCAAGCTCTGTTCCCAACCTCCCTTTCCGCAGACGGATGCTTGGTGGTTGGGGAGTAGTGTGGAAGCATAGGTGGTGGGGAGGACAGGGCTGCTACTGCAGTAAAGTTGGAGCTAGCAGACAGAAGCAAGCAATGTCTAGCCAGAGAGACTCGGATTTCTGCTTACAGCTGCTCAACACTTACTTAGACGCTTCCTATGGTTGACCACCGGTTAGTAATAAAGACCACATACTGAATGGCATGAGATCAGCCGACAAAAGCCAGCCCACCATCATCCCAGTGGATGTGAGAAGCAAATCAAGAGCGCCTAAGTGCTCCCCACAACAATCAAGGGAAAACAGAGAACGTGGACTTCACCACCCTCTGCCTCTCCTTGCAGCAAAGGCAGACGAATCCACCGAGCTCTCCAAGAGGCAGTGCCCGCCTGGAATAAAGACCACACACTGACAGACGACAGCGTGACGAGTGAGAGGGACAGCAAAGACCAAACACAGACAAACGGCAACATGACGAGTGAGAGAGACAGTGAATGATGAAACAAGATCTCGAAATGGAGCTGGGTAATAACGTGCTAGCAACGACACATGGACCGAGATGGTCATGGTCTGTTTAAACTGGAACGCAGAGGAGTGTTAGTGGTTTCTGCCGTGTGTGTGATCTCTCTGTACCTTAAATAGGCTTATATCCCTAGCTAGCTCGTGTCACCATGAGCGTCACAGACGTATGAAAGGCGGAGACACTCACGCTGGCATGGTTCCTTGACATGTTGCATGCGTTGATGACGAGGGTGCCCAGGCTCATAATCACGCCGCCGTTCTGCATCACGCCAAATTATACGTGAGAGCCGTGATGGCAGTAGTTTGGAGTGTTGGCATGCCATCCACTATTTTGGTTGCGCCCATTTTATAAGTGCGTCGCCATATAACTCCATCATCTCCTTATCCCCACGATAACCTAAAAACTGGGCGGATCTATTCAGCGCCACTCAACCTACCGTATTGTAGAAGTTGGTCAGTGACAGCCTTTCCAGCAATAGAGCTCCTCCGTCGAGGATGTAAAACAGGGGGCCTTGTTGTCCACCATCTACTTCACACAAAGCATCCATACACTCTCCGGCAATGTGCAGCGTGCGCGATATGTGGAGAGGGTATGCTGAAACATCTGAAGGATATAACCTGAACGACACCAATCAAGAAGCGCCTCAAAAGCTTACGATGTGCACGTCCCTTGTTCTGAGAAGCTGCAATAATCAATCAACACTGGAATTCAATGGCGTCGGGCCTGTTGTGTTTTGATTTATTCTAGCCTTTAAAATGCGACTTATCAGAGTGCGTGTACAGTAGACAAATAAGAATGCAGTTTGCGCGCAGGCGAACAATTACTTCCCAGAGAAAGGTGTAAGGACTCCCCCGCTTACGAAGCAAGGGCCTCTGACAGCATGAAAACAACATGCATTATATTTACCAGTCCCTCAAGAAAAATGAGAAAAGCTTCCAAAGGTTGGAACTGAAAAAAATGGGGAAGGGCCGGGACCTACTGCCAGTTAATGCTGATAATGATGGTGGTGACATTCGCATTCCCGACGGCTGCGAAAGCAAAATGTGGCAAGATCAGTGACTAGCTCATAGATGTTTACGTATACGATATCCTCAAACTAGTATATGAAACGGAGGGGCCTTTCAAAGTTATCTCCGGCCTTTCCTAATGCTATCCAGCAAAGCCCGCATCATTTGTAGTGCTTGCCGGAGTAAGACCTAGCCCTTCAGAGTACTGGCCAGTGAAAGCCCTGTCCCTTCAGAGTGCTGGCCGGTGGAA
>LGRX02003931.1:0-10701 GCA_001247695.2 Cymbomonas tetramitiformis | reverse complement strand
CCCACTAGCCCTTCATGTGGACGTGAGGATGGCCCACTAGCCCTTCCTGTGGATGAGGTTGACCCACACACTTTCCTGTGGGTAAAATGGTTCACAAGACCATCCTGTGATATAGGATGGCCACTAGCCTTTCCTGTGGTTGAGGATGGCCCACCTAGCCTTTCCTGTGGATGAGGATGGCCCACAAGCCCTTTCCCCTGTGGATGAGGTTGACTCACACATTTCCTGTGGGTAAATGGTTCACAAGACCTTCCTGTGTAAAGGATGGCCCACTAGCCTTCCTGTGGATGAGGATGGCCCATAGTCTTTCCTGTGGTAGAGGATGGCCCACATGCTCTTCCTGTGATAGAGGATGGCCCACATGCCCTTCCTGTGATAGAGGATGGCCCACATGCCCTTCCTGTGGGTGAGGATGGTTCACTAGACTTCCTGTGATCTTGGAAGGCACATACGCCTTTCCTATAGATAGGAAGGCGCTCAAGCCCTTCCTTTGGAAAGGTTGCCTGGCTAGCACTTCTTGTGGATGAAGATCGCTAAACAGCTTTCTTATGGATGAGCATGATTATTTGAAGAAGTGGACCATAAGCCTTCATCTAACCTTTACCACAGCAATAGCCAATAGGTGAGTCCAGATAGATCATGAGCTTCAACACAAGTCTTAACACTCATGGGCTCAAATACAAATTTTAACATTGTTCGCTCACATATATGGATTAATTCTCAATTGGTTGCTCAATTTATTGTACTTGCCAAGTGTGAATATTTTGAATTAATTATGGGGGTTTCATTTTCTAACAGGTATGCCAGAATTATCGGAAATCCTCGTGCAGATGTTGTTCATCATGATGATTGTCACCTTGTTCAAGGCGAACAAACCTATATCTGGATTTCAAGCCTTGGGACTGACAAAAGCATGAAGATGGAAGGCCCCCTCGTACACCAGCCACTGGTTGTCACGCGATTGTCCCTTCAAATTACATCAAGGCCTTGGCAATGGAGGAAATCAGAGTTCGCAAACTAGCTATCACCACACTTAGAACCCACTTTCACAAGTATCGCATTTCACCAGAGTCGATTCCCGAAGCAATCAAATATCTCATTAAGGCAGGTCCGTATCAAGGTATTGTGGCAGAACACAAGAGGTGGCTAAACACAAATTTCAAATGTAATCCATTTCATTGATGGAATCATGATTCAACACTGCACATTACTTCTTCTCAACCTAGAAATAGATACAACATCTAGTATGAACTGCCTGACCAAAACGCATGCTTACATTAGCTCACCAGTATATATCCTAGACATAGTTAACCTTAGTTACCACTTCCTAGCCTTAAAGAATGCTACGACATTGTATATAAATTTTAGTCATTACTTACCTCAAATGTTCAAACTGCTTGACTCAATCATATACTTGTCATACTCAGTGATATTCTTGACTAAACTATTTTTCAGATTCCTTTGCTTAGTATTTTGATTACACTAATAATAACACTACACTAGAAACGTACCCTACCTTGATTGCTAGCAATGTACATAGCATTTTTGATAATTAGGCAAACATTTGAAAATTTTTAATGCCTTCATTCAATCTATAATTGATGTACTTGAGTGCATTTCATTTCTCATTACCAATATTCCATTCAACTCACTGTATTATCAATAGACTATATTGAAATATAGCCCAATCATTTTGATTATTTTTAACAACCTAATAATACTACATTCCACAAATATAAAGTATGATTCCTTGTATTGTACACTACCTTCATCTTGCGATATTCCTAGTATCATAAAAATTTGGCTACACATTTGAAGATCTTAATACGGGTTAGTCTACGATGAATGCGTTTGGGTCTGCTCATTCCTAATTACCAATAATGCATGACACTCGCCTTCCTAAACTTTTAATTTTGTCGACATTCTTAATTTCAAAAATAGAACCTAATCATTGCATCACACCTAACATTTGTATTCTGCATAGAAATTGATTTTTCCCCACCTGTACGTTCACGTACCCCCTATAAATTTTTAGAGGTTTGATTTCGCAGAAACCAGCTATTACAGAACGAACATTGCTTTGCGTGACGCTCTTTTGCGTCACGTATTAGTGTAGTAGTTTATAGCCTAGCTTTGGGAGACGTATAGTGTAGTAGTTTATAGCCTAGCTTTGGGAGACGTATAGTGTAGTAGTTTATAGCCTAGCTTTGCGTGACGATTTTTGGGAGGTTACTTTCAATTTGCGTCGTTGAGATGAAAGCTGCTAACAAAATGTCCATCGTGGATATGTTTTGTTGCGTATAATTTTTAGAGACTCGCGCTCACGCTCTTTTTATTTAGAGACTTCATTTCGGCGTTCAGTATTATATTTTCACGGTATCACGTTAGCGTTCAGCGTTCAGTATAATATTTTAAATATTAATAATTAATATTGTTTATAATAGATGAAGAGCATAAATATATGGATGTGGTCGACATTGATATAAAAACGTATGACATGACATGACTGAAACGCAGTCCGAAAACCGTTGAGCTGAGAGCTTCGACAATGAAAGTTGATGACATTGTCATGAACGTCAGTTGTATGGGCTGGCCGAGTCCGATGGAAATCAAGTTGCTTCTCACATTTTTTTTTGGGGGGGGGTGTGGGGAATCTGTGGTGGCCGTGAGCCGTAGGGGAATCGACAACTTACTATCTATTAATTTTATTCTTTGAAAGGGAGAACAACTGGGCTGTTTGAGCCTCGCAGGTGATTTGGCCTTTTAATTTATGAGGGTGAGATTGGGCTTCCGCGCCCCCGTCGTGGCTCATCCCGGCGCCCACTGCGGGGTTGGCTGAGGCCGGCTCGAAGGGGGTTGAGCGACATCAAATTTCAAAATATTTGCTACTATGCTTCAAATAACACTATTGGTTGCAAATACCGAAATTTGATTTGTAGATATTTGGATACTGTGATGTTCAATCTTCTATTTTATTGGTCGATCTAAGTGTTGACACCTACATGTCAAAATGATATGAATGCCGCCATTTTGCGGTTATCGTTGACACAATGATATTGTCAGATTATGAATACAATTTCCAAAAAACATTCGCAAACATGCCAGCTATTAAAGTTTGAAGAACTCCTATCTGGAAAATCTATACTATTACCAATCTTTCATGTTATTGGTTCTCCTCTAGTTGAACATTTAAATTTTAATGACACATGTCAAACGAATAATGCAATTGCCGCCGCTCATGTACTTACACAATGACATTTGTCAACATTATGGACACAGTTACCAAATCTATTTGATACTATAGATTGAACTTACTTCCTTGTAGCAACCTACAAATTGTTCAACGACTCTTTGTTTAAACCATTATTGACAATACAACCACAGCAACTCTATCCAGATTCACTGTTAAACATGTCCGCACCTATCAAGTTCGAAAAAACATGGTTTGCAACCATTAAAGCCAGGTCCGAAAATGGAGAGGACCTCACCCAGGATCATTTGAGGGTGATGGCATACCTTGAGAGTAAGGTCAAGGCTCTCTCCCGAACCAAGGAGAAGAAGTATGTGGTAACCCTGATATTCAGGGACGCCTGTGGTCACATCCTTATATGTTCGGGCTGGAAAGCTCTTGCTGGGTCCACCAGGGACGACCCGAGTCCATTAATGGACCATGTCAAGGTTGGTAAAATCTACGACATCTATTTTTCGGTAGAAACATTCTACAATTTAAGTGATCCATGGTATGCCATGCAATACGAATGCCACATAAGTCAGAACTCCTACTCGCAACCACAAACAATTTTGGAAATTGATTTTTCCCCACCTGTACGTTCACGTACCCCCTATAAATTTTTAGAGGTTTGATTTCGCAGAAACCAGCTATTACAGAACGAACATTGCTTTGCGTGACGCTCTTTTGCGTGACGTATTAGTGTAGTAGTTTATAGCCTAGCTTTGGGAGACGTATAGTGTAGTAGTTTATAGCCTAGCTTTGCGTGACGATTTTTGGGAGGTTACTTTCAATTTGCGTCGTTGAGATGAAAGCTGCTAACAAAATGTCCATCGTGGATATGTTTTGTTGCGTATAAGTTTTTAGAGACTCGCGATCACGCTCTTTTTATGTAGAGACTTCATTTCGGCGTTCAGTATTATATATTTTCACGGTATCACGTTAGCGTTCAGCGTTCAGTATAATATTTTAAATATTAATAATTAATATTGTTTATAATAGATGAAGGGCATAAATATATGGATGTGGTCGACATTGATATAAAAACGTATGACATGACATGACATAAAACGCAGTCCGAAAACCGCAACCGTTGAGCTGAGAGCTTCGACAATGAAAGTTGATGACACTGTCATGAACGTCGCGTATACGCTGGCCGTGTCCATGGAAATCAAGTTGCTTGCCAAACATTTTTTGGGGGGGCTCTCCCACTGAGTAACAAAATGTCCATCGTGGATATGTTTTGTTGCGTATAAGTTTTTAGAGACTCGCGCTCACGCTCTTTTTATTTAGAGACTTCATTTCGGCGTTCAGTATTATATATTTTCACGGTATCACGTTAGCGTTCAGCGTTCGGTATGATATTTTAAATATTAATAATTAATATTGTTTATAATAATGAAGAGCATAAATATATGGATGTGGTCGACATTGATATAAAAACGTATAACATGACATGACTGAAACGCAGTCCGAAAACCGTTGAGCTGAGAGCTTCGACAATGAAAGTGTAGGAGTCTACACCTTGACTTCTTCTCTTCTTTACGGTTTCGGACTTATACTATTCTACACTTATTAAACGACCGCACGAGGTATGATTACGTTAGGTCAACTACAAGACTTCGGTTTCGTAAATCTTAATAGTTATGCTTTTGCTTTCAAGTGTATGCTTTCAATACACAATATACAGCGGATACGGCTCTTTACTTTTATGTTACAATTCTCAGTTCAGTTCATCTCTCCGAAACGGGTTACACTTAGAGTTCTTATACATTCAGGAACTCTTTCCATAACTCAACCGTACTGAGTACTCCGTACAACAGGCTAGGCACCTCACATCAACATCATTCTGATCGGTCCTACTGTACTCCGTACTGAGTACTCCTGCTATCTCTCCTGAGTGCTCCATACTTAGCCGTTTTTCTTGCTCTTGTGCTTGCCTCCTAGCACAACTCCCCCCCCCCTTAGGGAAGGTCACGTCCACGCTGACCACGTCGGACCAGTAAAGTTTTTATTTACAGATCTTCTACTGTTGCTCTGAATGATTATACAGGTCTCAGCCGCCTGTTGTCTGGGATGACATTACACTTCCCAAGACACACCGCAATAAGGAGATCGACCTCTTAAGCACAAGGGTCGGCCTCTCACCGGTCTGCCATCTGCACTACTGTACCAGGCTCCCCCAAGGCTCAAGGTCTCACATCCATTACCACGCTCAAGGTTTTAAACCTCCCAACACGGTACACTTACAGGGGATGACAATAGGTTTGCCAATTACCTGACAGTTCTCGGGATGCCGGCCCGGAGGAAAGGTTTTAAACCTTCACCGCCTCCTCGGAGTGCTAGAGCTTTTACCCAGATCTCCAACTGCTGCCCGGTCGTGCCAGGTCCGGAGCCAATGCTCTCGTGAAATGGATTATACAGATTTCCACCTGTTGCCTGGTCGCGCCGAGGCTAGAGCCACTGCTCGCTTGGATAGATTACCCAGGTTCTCACCTGCCGCTTGGTCATACCAAGGCTTAGAGCCACTGCTCAAATGGATTATACAGATTTCCACCTGTTGCCTGGCTGTGCCGAGGCTAGAGCCAATGCTCTCTCGGATGGATTACCCAGGTTCTCACCTGCCGCCTGGTCTCGCCAAGGCTGGAGCCACCGCTCTTCCCGACGCTCCCCAACGCTCTCAATCGCTAAGACCACTCGCGTCAGATTCCCATCCGCCCTCAGGTATGATCGTCACCTCAGCTCGCACTCCCGCTAACGCTATCGGTTCCGGCTCAAACTCGGGCGGGTCACTCTCAACAACAGCTGACTGGACTAAAACGCTCATCTCGCTCAGATCCTCCCTGACAAGCAGTTCAGACAGGAACGCATGCACCTCTTCATGTAGGGTCAGGTTGTGGAAAAGCTGTTTTAACAGTGCTGACGGAATCCCATACAAATTCTCTCGCGCTCCCATGCCCTTCGCAAACACACCTCCGGCTCTCATCGCGCGCCCTCCTTGCGCTACTTTCTCGTGCCTACCGTGCTGCCGGAAGAACTCGCAAGGCGTATCGGAATCGCACACTCGCAAGGGTGTGCGCAACGGAACGTTGGTCCAGATGTGCGTGGGCTTCCTGTATGCGGTCCCGTATTTGCAGTACGTGACGAGGTGCGGAGCTGGTAGATTGCTCATGCAGCGACGCGTGTGCAACCCGTGGGGCTCTCTTCCCTCGGGTTCTCAATGAAGTATGCTTCGGGCCTCAAGTACCGGATGATCTCCAATGTCCTACGAACTCGCCTGTCCGCAGCACGCAAATCTCGGATGCCTACCGTCTTCGCTTGGCTGTACTCTGTGCAAGGTGGGCTAGCCCAGACTACGTCGAAGTGTCCTGGTCTGAACTGTCGGTAGTCCCATCGCATGATATCCTCGCAATGTGTGGGGCCCCACTTGGGCTGAATGTCTACAGCAACTACTTCGCTGTTGGGAAATTGCTTAGTGAACTGCCTCTCGACTGACCCGGTCCCACAAAACAATACAAGAATCTTAGACTGGCCGATTGGCTCCTTCTCAAGTGCTGCGGCTCCGTTGACTGGCGGCAGGGTGCTCTGAGCAGATACTCTCGCGAAAGTTCCTACTTCCTCATCAAACCTCTCCTCTGGCACCCATGGCATTGCTCCGTCTACCTTGAGCTCCTCCGATAGCGTGGTCCATACCGCTCCTGCGGACTCGTCGCGTCTCTTACGGACCCTAAGCTTCTCTCGCTCCACTCTCTTAGCCTCGATCCTCTCAAACTCCAACAACGCTCGGTTGGGAACACCGGGCCTGCCGGCTCCGTCCCACTCCAGATCCTCTCGGGTCTTCCACTCGTTCTCACTGCGGGGCATTCCTGTCCACTTGACCAGGTACTCTGTCCACCTCCTGCCCTGGCGCTGGCGCGTGCGCGAACGCTCCACCCTCTCGACGCGGGTTTCCTTGCGCCCGCTGACGTCCAACGGAGGAGGGGGGATCTCCTTAGCTCTCTCAACGAAGCGGCTGCCCGACTCTACTGGCGAAAGCCGGTCCACGGTAAACACATCGTGCACTTTCCACTGCTTAGGCGTCTGCAACCTATAGGCCGATGGTGCGCCTCTATCGCTCGCGGGAAGGGCCATCTGCCTGTCGCTGTGAAAGACTTCCAGCACCCGAAGGGGCCCAAGGCGCTTCTTAAGCAATTTCTTGTGCAACCCGCGGTCGCCCGGCTGGGTGAGGTGCGTGGCATCCACCCAAACCTCATCGCCTACTGCGTAACTCCTGGACCTGTGACGCGCGTCGTACTGGGCGATCTGTTGCTGCTGAGCTAAGAGCAGCTTCTCCCTAGCGAGCTGCAACTGGCGAACAAATTGGCGGGCTGTCTCGTGGGCTGTACCCTTTTTTACTGCTGCGCCCCTCCCCCCTTAGCTCGGCCTCTCCGTGATGCAAGTGCTGCCTCCACGAAGAAGTCCAGCTGAGAGGCCGGAGCGTGACCATACGTCAGTTCAAAAGGGGTGAATCCCGTGACGGCGGAACGAGAGTCATTAATGGCGTACTCGACCGGGGTACACCATAAATCCCAATCGTGCTGGTTGGCGTCGACATACGCGCGCAACATGCGTTCGACCGTGTGGTTTGTGTGCTCTGCCTGCCCATCACCTTGTGGGTGGTACGGCGTGGTAGAGGCAACCTGGACTCCCATCAACCGATGTAGCTCGAGATGCATCTCATCCCTGAAGCGGGAGTCCCGATCACAGACGATCTTCATGGGAGCGCCGTGCAAACGCCACACCTGGTCGAAATACATGCGCGCGATCTGTGCAGCTGAGCTGTCAGCGTAAAGCATGGGGACTACGTGCACCATCTTGGACAACTTGTCCGTGAAGGTAGCAAACGCGTCGTACCCTCGCTCTGTGCGGGGCAGCCCAGTGACGAAGTCGATACTAACCACTTGCCACAGTCTTACTGGGACTTGCAGGGGGTTAAGCTGACCGTCTGGATACCCGTTGCGTGGCCGGGTCTGTTGGCACACAACGCAGGATTTGCACCAGTCGGTGACATCCTTGCTCATGCGTGGCCACCAAAAGCGGCGGGATACCCTGTCCAGCGTCTTATCCCTTCCTGTGTGCCCTGCTGCTGGGGACTCGTGTGCTTCGCGCATCACCAGCTCTCTGAGGGGGGAATCCTGAGCTAGCACTAGCTGATACCGCCCTTCTGCCACTCGCCATATCATGTCGTCTACCATGCGAAATGTGTCTGTACTCTGATGTGGGGCTGCGATCAGTTCCTCCTTCAACGAGCTGAGGTACTGGCTGCGTTCGTATTCCGCTTGCAAGGCGCGGACGAACTCATCAGCCTTCAGAGGGCCTGATGCTGCCCTGGCCCTTGCTGCAACCCCTGTAGTGACTAAAGGCTCGTCGGGTTCTGCCTCACTGTCCTTTCGCGCAGGCGGCGCTCGGGGCTTTGCCCTGCTGGCTGCTGGGGCCCACACCAGAAGGACCGGCCCGCGCAGCGGGGGTCGACCTCCATCAGGGGACTCGAAGAGGTGGTTGGGACGACCTTTTTCGTCCTTCGTGTCAAAGACTTTGACCGGATGAAGCCCATACTTGGGGTGAATCAACCGCCTCCAGGGGGCGTCATAGTCTGGCAGAAGGAACATCGCCGAGGTGTTTTCTGGATCGGCGCGCCACTCAGCAAGGAAATGCCGAAGAATTCTTTCTATCAAGTCTGAATCCTTCGTGTAAGGGGGGTTGCACCAAACGTGTTTCCCGCGCCACTTTTCCTTCAAGCAATCGGTCCAATAGGTGTCAACCTGCCGGTTAACGCCCATGGAGTCGCAACATGCGTCAACGTCAAACACCCCGTACTGGGCCGCTATCTCCTCAAAGCGCTCCCTGATCAGCTTCCAGTCCTGGCGATCTACGACCTGGTCGTAGTGGGAGCTACTTTCTGGGGGCTTAACGGGCTCAGGTACCTTTCCGGCTGCCTTTGGATGACTCTGGGCCTCAGGGTGGGGAACTTCGGGTGACTCTGGACTTCTGCTGTGGCCTGTTCCCTAGCTCGGTCTGCTCTGGTCATGACTGCTAGCGATTCGGCATCCCTCAAGGATTTCTCGCCTACTGCTAGGGTGGCAGCTGCGTCCCGCCAAAGGGCCGGCGACTCTACCCACGTGAGCCCATTCAGATGGGTGAGCTCACCAATGACCGGTGCTGGACTGGTGGGAGGGAAGGACTCGTCCTCGGAATCACTATACTCGAAAGTGGCGCCTAAGACAGATGTGGGATCCTCGTCCCCTTCGCATCTCTTGCCTTTCGGCTCAGAGTACTCGGGTCCATCAGATCCATCGGTGGTGCGATCCACTGCCCCGAGGACAGAGGTAGGATCCTCGTCCTCTTCGGACCCCTTGCCTGCTGGTACGGAGTCTCTGGGCCCATCCGTGGCGCGATCCACAATCCTTTTTTCCTTCAACCCTTCTCTGGCTGACATTTCCTGATAGTCTGGTCGCCGGGACTGCGCGTCTGGTACTACTAAACAGCGCCCTGGCACGTGCTCCATCTGATGGACTCCTACCTCTACCAAGTCCTCATACCAGCGAGCCTGACGTCGGCTGAGCTCCCTAGCTGGGGCGAAGAGCCACTGAAGGGGTTTATGGTCTCCCATGAGCTTAAATGATGTGAAAATCAGATAATGTCTCCAGGTGACCGTGGTGCAGTGATGGATGGCACAAAGCTCCCGTTCCCCGGCGTGATAGTTCTGCTCTGCGCTGGAGAACTGCCGGCTTTCAAAGGCCAAGGGCTGTAAGCCTCGTCCCTGATCCTGCATGAGTACACCCCCTAGTGCTACTCCACTGGCATCTGTCTGCACAAAGAAGGGTCTGGAGCCGTCTGCTGCACCCTTTTGATCGGGTAGGGCCAAGGCTGGGGAGGAGATCAAGGCAGTTTTTAGCTGTTTAAATGCTGCCTTTTCATTCTCGCCCCAGGTCCAGTCCACGCCGGATTTTGTGAGGCGGGTCAACGGGTACGCGATATCTGCGAAGTTCTGGATGTACCTCCGGTAGAAGCCACACATGCCCAGAAACTGTCGCACGTGTGTGACAGTTTCTAGGTCTGGCCAATCGCGTACCGACGCAACCTTATCCTGCTGTGGACGACATCCAACCCGATCCACCACATGCCCTAGGAACCGGACTGATCGCTTGCACAATTTGACTTTCGACTTTTTGAGGTAGACGGAATTCTTTCGACATGCCTCCAGGACCTGGCGGAGGTGGTCGAGGTGTACCTCATGGGCGCTCTTACCCGGAACCTCGGCCGAGAAAATCATGATGTCATCTACAAATACTCTGCAAAAGGGTAGGTGCCCGAGGTACTGTTGCATCATCCTTTGCCAGGTACTTGGGGAGTTTGACAATCCCATAGGCATGACCAACCACTCGTACGCTCCAAAGTGCGTAGTCTTTGCGGTTTTCTCCACGTCCTCTGCT
>LGRX02003929.1:0-17530 GCA_001247695.2 Cymbomonas tetramitiformis | reverse complement strand
CTGGTTGACCGAAGAAACCACTGTCCTCCACGTCCCGAAGGACTGCCGCCTGCTCCTCTGCAAAGGGCCCGCCAGAAGGTCTCTGAATGAAAAAAAGATCATCCAGGTAGTGAACCAAGCCTGCATCTTGCCTCCTCCACCGAGCGGCTAGCTCATTGGTGATCTTGGTGAAGAAGTAAGGGGCAGGCGCCAGACCGAAAGGCAGGGCCTTAAACACATAGAACCTCTCCTGCCAGCTAAAAGCCACGTAGGTATGGAAGTCCTGGTGTAACTCTACGTGGTGATAGCCCGAAGTCAGGCCAAAAGACCAGAGAGAGCCTTGCCAGAAAAGCAAGTCTCTCACAATAGCCAGAGATTCGTACTTGAACTTCTGGACTACTATGAAAGAATTGACATACCTGCCATTCCAAATAAGCCCCTTCTTAGGCGGCTTATCTGGGCCCATGTCCCTGTAAGCCACTGCCAACGGTGACACCACTGTGGGCTGAGTGAGCCACTCCTCTGCTGCGCCAGACTGAACCAACCGAAGCCAAATACTGCACCACCTCTGTAACAAACTCTGCCTCTGCCAAAGCCGAAGGTGCATTAGCCGAGAACCGGCTAGGCGGGGGGCCCGCAATCCAAGTGAGCGGGACGCCGAAAAGGATCCACGTCACCACCATAGCGGAGGCGAAGGATCTCCAGAAACCAACTCGCTGCCTCAGCCTGCCTGTGATCCTCGGGACCTCCGGGACCCCCGAGACCTCCGTGGCTGGAGCCTCGTCGAACTCCGACGGGCAGTCCACAAATTCTGCAACACACCGAACCTACTAAGCTAACTCGCCTAATCTCCGAAAAGCCGAAGCCGATCCGAAAGTAATCAAGGAATTGGTTGTCAGCCCGTCGTGGGCGCCACGTCTCAAGAGAATTACGTGATCGAGGATTGGAAAACGAGTCATTGCGGTCACAAGGGGAGATTCTTCAAGCAATTTGCAAACATTTGCAAACATTATGCGTGCATCTAACATACAACAAAGTGCCAGAAGGTTGCGTAAAGATTCCTCGCAGCGGAATTACACCGCGACGTTGGAACCGCGAGCGAAGGAGCGAACCCTAAAACCATTAGAAACGAATAGCATCACGATTACTCTCATTACTTTACTTACTCAAGCGGGCGAGAAGCCGGCGAGTCCGTCAGGCTATAAGCCGGAGTTCCGCGACCACTGGAGACCCAGTGACGCCATACCGCAGGAAGCGGTTTAACATTCAACGTCCCTTTCCTCCTTTTCCCTTGCCACCATTCTGTGGACATTGGGGCGAGATATGGTCCGGAGCGCCACATAAAAAGCAAGCTCTACCCTGCACTACAGGCTGAGCACCGCGACTGCGTCCGCCTGCAAACGGCCTGTTGTCATTAACGCGAGTGCGTTTAGAATTTCTCTCTTTCTCTAGCTTCGCCGCGCGCTCAGCTATAGCCTTCTTGGCTTTCTTCAATTTCTTCTCTTGCTCCTCAGTAGCCACGATTGGCTCTCCCTCGAACTCTTGGGCCGTAGGCCATCCAAACTTAAACGCTATGTCAACGATCTGGGCCTGTTCTTCAGCCCAGAGCATACCTTCTTCGATTGCCGCTTGCGCTTTTTTGACTTTCGCAATTCGTTCTTCGGTGATCGACTCTGGGGCCTCGAGCCCCTCCAGGTGCTGCTTGACGTCGAAGAAAACATCATCGGCCTTGTTCAGGTTGTCGAACTGCCGCTTACAAGAAAGGTCCTCTGATTTTGTTCGTCCTTGCTTCGTATGGACGAAAATGCCGTAGGTCCAGGCGGTAGGGCGCTGGAGCTTTCTTTTCTCTGGCACTTTCGCCCCTACTGACTGCAGGATTGCGGTCGCTGTGCCGCTAGCCAACCTGTTGCGCTGTGCCTGGACCAAAGCTGCCAAGTGAGATTGTAAATTCTTTTCGGTTTCGGAGAAAGACGGAACGATCTCGTCAAGTTTTGCTGAGTACGCTGCGAACTCAGGTGACGCCTTAACTCTGGCGATCTTCTCTTCCAACTGCGCGTCTGAAAAATCATCCATACTGAGAATTCACCGAATATATATACACTGAGAAATTCCACTGTAACTCTGTAACAAAAATGATACCCTTCCCGAAAACAGATCAAGTGTCGGAGCAGAACTCTACAGAGTTCCCTACCTTATGAGAAGTTCATGGTTTAGTGGCTACTTTGTAAACCATGGTTTTGGCCCGACTGGATCAACACTGCGTTCACGGACACGATGGGCAGATCGTTCGATCCCACGCTCCTGTGCATTTTTTTTGATCGTGTACCCAAACCCATGCCTCCAAACCATGGTTTCGCGAAACCATGGTTTCGCGAAACCACGGTTTCGGTTTTCATGGTTTTCTCCAAAACCATGGTTTGGGAAAGGAATATTGTGTACACGTCCGCGACAGCCTGTCTGCCGACGTGTCTCGTTACGTGAGACAATTCTGAACTGTGGTTTCGAAACCACGAAAAGCGTGGTTGAGGAAGCCACGGGGAAGGGGCGTGGTCTCCCGAAATCACGCTTTTCGTGGTTTCGCGAAACCATGGTTTGGGGGAACGTCAGCCATCGTCATCCAGATGCATAATGTGAAAATCGAATCTGCGAAATCTGAAGATCGACTCTTTCACGCACGGGTTGATGAACGAATTCTGAAATCTGAAATCTGATGACCGAATGTCGAATTCAGATATCAATTCGACATTTGCTGACATCGTGATGACATGGTATCGCGAAACCACGGTTTCCAAACCATGGTATCCCGAAACCATGGTATCCCGAAACCATGGTTTACAAACCGTGGTTTCGCGAAACCATGGTTTGGGGGAACGTGACACGCGATCAGCATATCCCCCGCCACCCAGGCGCCACCAGGCGGAATATTCGGGGGAATATCGCGAAAAGCGTTTGTAAACCATGGTTTCGCGATACCACGGTTCAATAATGAGAAGTTCATGGTTTAGTGGCTACTTTGAAACCGTGGTATCGCGAAACCATGGTTTACAAATCGTGGTTTCGCGAAACCACGCTTTTCGCGATATTCCCCCGAATATTCCGCCTGGTGGCGCCTGGGTGGCGGGGGATATGCTGATCGCGTGTCACGTTCCCCCAAACCATGGTTTCGCGAAACCACGGTTTGGAAACTGTGGTTTCGGGATACACGGTTTGGAAACTGTGGTTTCGCGATACCATGTCATCACGATGTCAGCAAATGTCGAATTGATATCTGAAGCCCGACTGGAAGAGTTTCAGAATTTTCGACATCTCGGGGCGTTCGAGTCGATCTTCAGATTTCGTAAATTCGATTTTCACATTCTGCATCTGGATGACGATGGCTGACGTTCCCCCAAACCGTGGTTTCGCGAAACCACGGTTCAGAATTGTCTCACGTGATGGGACACGTCGGCAGACAGGCTGTCGCGGACGTGTACACAATATTCCTTTCCCAAACCATGGTTTTGGAGAAAACCATGAAAACCGAAACCGTGGTTTCGCGAAACCACGGTTTGGAGGCTACTTATTGGGTACACGATCAAAAAAATGCACAGGAGCGTGGGATCGAACGATCTGCCCATCGTGTTCGTGAACGCAGTGATGACAGTCGGGCCAAAACCATGGTTTCCAAAGTAGCCACTAAACCATGAACTTCTCATAAACCATGAACTTCTCATTATATGTTGCTGGTACAGCAGTCTGCATTGACCCGGGCCCTTCGGTCCGGTCTGTCACATAACCAGAGTTATGTGACACAGCACCTCTCGCTCCGCTCGCTGCACTGTGACACATAACGTCCAGTTTTGGGAGACCACGCCTTCCCCCGATTAAGGTATCAGAAAAACATAATGACCATGGTCATATCTCGTATAACACCCTAGATATTAGGTGTGTAATATATAGGGGTGTATACATATTGGCTGTAACGAAATGCGTGAAAGGTTCACACGCATGATTTCAAAATGAAAAATTCGGGTTGATTTTTTTCGCTGATCTGATTATTCAGCTATTGATAAATATACCCAAAATATTACAGCACATGTAACACCCTTAAAATCACGTGTGTGTGTGTCAGGGGTGTAACGTACCTCTAAAAAACCACGTGACACACAGTGAAAAATTAAATGCAGTTTTGCTTAAATATCTTTGCAAAATATTTATACTGCTTTAATTTAGCATATTTTAGGGTTACTGATGGCAAGTAACACCCTAACATCACTGTGGGGGATAAGGGTCACTGTAACGTTACATACCCTAAATGCCACCTATATAATAGGAAACACTTCGTGTTTGGCATATTTGTCATGCTGGAATCAGCACGGACATGCCAATATTTCGGGCAGCAACCCAAGAACTGTAGGGCGACAACCCAAAAACTGCAGGGCTACACCCCAAAGACTGTAGGGCTGCAACCCTAAAACTGTAACAGCTGCTTCCTATAAGGACTGCATGCTATATCATGAGGTATAAAGGCAACTGACAACTGCCTTATGTTCACACTTCCTTGAGGGGGGAAGAAGGTGGATATATATACATAATTACCTCATTATAATGTACAGATATACTACATGTATATAAACATACAGATATACTATATGTATATAACATAGATATATATACTATATATATACCAACACACACACTCAGTTAGCTGAAGGCATCTTTGGTGTTGTGTTTTGTTTCTTAGATGGCAAAAGAGGAAGAACCAGAAATCCCAGCCATCAATGCAGATCCATCAACATGGTTCTTTGACATCTTAGGTTCCTATGATGCATACAGTCGGTTCAAGATTCCCAAGTGGATCGCTGGTTATGACAATACTCAGACCAGATTCGACCAGATAGGGTACTTCGACAATATCAGTCGCATGAGGCCCGACATGAGCAGATATAAGGATCCTCAGAATGAACCACAGGAACCAGAAGATGAGTATACAGCAGATAATGCTCCAATAGTTTTTACAGATCCTGATGATGATTCTGTTCCAGCACCAGCTCCACCCACTTTGGTTCCAAAGGTGAAAATGACACCACCTAGGGAATTTAAAGCAGGACAGGATGCAGAGGTATGGTTGGACACAGTGGACAGATATTTCCAGTTCACTTATCCAGGAGTTCCAGACAAGGACCTGATCACAGTATTCCTGACGCTAATCCAAAACAATGACCGACACTATTTCCAGGTCGTGGCAAAGCAACCAGATGCCACATATGAGAGGGCCAGAAGGATTTTCCTCAGTCAGTTTGGCAACCCCCATAAAAGATCAGTGGCTAAGAAACACCTAATGGCACTGACTCAAGGGAGCCAGACTTTCTCAGACTATTTGCGCACGTTCACGTCACTGGCTGCTTTAGCGGCAGTTGATCTGGACGATGTGTTAATAAAGGACAGATTTGTCAGCAACATGGATCCTGATCTCCGCAGACAGTTCCACCTAAGATTCCTAACAGAGAATGAAAGGAATAATCTGTCGTGGCCACAAACCACACAGATACTGCTCGACTTGAATTATGTTGTTCATTCGAAGCAGTCAGAGACCCTTCACTATCGGGGGCAGAAGGAGCAGTCATCAGGAGGCCCAGTCAAAAAGGAGAAGGACAAGGGGCGTGGCAGAAAGCCATATGACAAATCCAATAGGAACTGGAATCAGAGTCAGAATGGCAATCAGAACCCAAATGCCAATCAGAATCGGAGCAAAGGGAAAGGTGGAAAAGGCAAAGGTAAAGGGAAAGGAAAAGCACAAAATCCTTCTCAGCCTTGCCAACGTTGTGGTCGTACCAATCACGCCACAAAGGATTGTTACTCCACCAAGACCCCAGATGGAAAAGCCATACAAGGCAAGCCACCAGCTCAGAATCCTTTCAGGAGACAGCAGCAACAGAATCAGGGTGCTAAGACTGAGTCCGGCAAACTCATCAATACAATCAACACCCTGGTTAAGGAGTTAAAGAGTCAGCACAGCATCAATGCAGCAGTTGCAACTCCAACTCCAGCTCCAGCTTCAGCTCCAGCTCCTCAGGGAAACTCTCAGGGTACTGCACAGGTACCAGTGTTGAGAGTACCCTCGAGGTAAATCAGCCTGATGATGCCACTGAAGCAAATGGCCGGGTTGAGAGTATCTCAGAAGAAGTCCTTTCCAGTCTGACATTACAGTTTCAGCAGATGGACACTCCCTCAGAGCACATCGCACAGATGCAGTCTCAGACAGCACAGCTGAAATCACAGAAGAAGCTGTTGTTGTACAAAGGGAAAGTATATGGACAGAGTACTCACATATTGGTAGATCCAGGAGCTACATCGTCTTTCATCGACAGACAGTTCGCTGCTCAGCTTGGTATAGCACCCACAGATTCCTCATCATTCTCAGTGGGATTGGCTGGAGGAAGCCAACTACCTTGCACATCCTATCTTCCCAATGCTACATTCACGCTGGGTAAGTATAAGGACACAGAGGATTTCTACATCATTGACATGAAACCCTTCACTGTCATCCTGGGTCAAGATTGGTTGGAGAGGAGAAATCCACACATTGACTTCCAGTCCAAAAATCTGACGATCACTAGGAAGCACTCATCAGGCTCCAGTGTTCGCACAGTATTATCCAGAGTTGAACAGACTCCAGGCTCAGATGGCCTTCCTGAAATGGAATTGGTCAGTGCCACCACCATGAGAAAGCACCTACGTCGTATTCGATCCAGTGGTTCGGCTGAAGAAGCCGTAGCTTATCTCTTCTTTCTCTCAGAGGTCGATGGTGAACTGGTCTTCGCAGCAGCAGACTCAGACACCACTATGGAAGACCCAGAGGTCACAGCAGCACGTGATCAAATGAGGGAAGACTTTTCAGACATATTCCAGGAGGATCTTCCAGCTGGTCATAGGCCAGAACGGTTTGAAGGTGGTTATCATCGAATCAACATTGAACCTGGGCACAAGCCGCCATCGCAGCCAGTTCGTACCATACCAGTGCCCATGATGGAAGAGCTCAAACGACAGATCATCAAATATGTCGAATTGGGTATCCTTCGTCCATCATCATCTCCATACGGATGTCCTATCATTTTCGCTCCTAAGCCAGGTGGGAAGTGGAGGATGTGCTGTGATTATCGAGCCCTTAATAACATCCCAATTAAGGACACGTATCCATTGCCACCTCACGACACCCTTCTTGAACAGCTAAAAGGTGCACGATGGTTTAGCAGATTTGACTTCAATCAGTTTTTCCATCAGATCCCTATACATCCAGATGACATTCACAAAACAGCTATTCGCACCAGATACGGTTCCTATGAGTGGACAGTTATGCCTTTCGGATTGACCAATGCTCCTGCAACAGCTCTACGTGTAGGAAATCGGGCATTCTTCGACTTCATCGATCGGTTCCTTGTCATTTTCATGGATGATACTATTGTATACAGTCCGGACTTTGACAGCCACGTGAGTCATGTGCGACAGTTCCTCCAGCGTTGCAGAGATCACCGGTTCTTCATCAGGCCTTCCAAGGTGGAGTTGTTCGTCAGATCCATAGACTTTATCGGACATCACATCTCTGAAGCAGGCCTATTCATCATCGAAGACAGAATCCGAGCAGTCATGGCAATACAGCCTCCAGTGTCTTATGGTCCTACCGTTGGAAAGCAGCCTCTACGCCGTATGGCTAAAGATGACAAGTCATCCCTTCGGTCATTCTTGGGCGTGGTCGGTCAATTTAGGAGATTCATACCAAAGTTCTCCAAAATTGCCGAGCCGCTCAATCGTCTCCTTAAAGATAATGCAGAGTTTGTCTGGGAATCTGAGCAGCAGCAGGCATTTGATAACCTCAAAAGTGCCATCTGCAATGCTCCAGTACTACAGCTTCCAGATCAGAAACTGCCATCTATTATGGAGGTCGATGGATCAGGCACACACGTTGGTCAAGTGATACTTCAGGACCAAGGAAACGGTGTGAAGCCACGTGGCTATCACAGCGTCACTCTCTCCGATACACAGAGACGTTGGCCTATCTATTCTTGATATCGAGCTATTTGCCATTGTGGAGGGCTTCCGATTCTTTCGCCACATCTTGTTGGGAGCTCCTGAGACTATTGTACGCTCAGATCATCAGCCACTGGTTTATTTCCAGTCCAAATCCACACTAAGCCCCAAACAGGCGAGGTGGTTGGATGAGCTCTCCGAGTACAACTTCCGAATAGAGCATATTTCTGGCGAGAAGAACAAGGTTGCAGACGCACTCACTCGTATCTCTACACTCTTTGAACTCACTGATTGTCTGCAACATATAGACATCAGCGAGGTTCCAGTCATGCCATCTGCAGATCCTACATTCATTGCTCTTATATCTTCTTCATCAGCTCATCAGCTTCACGACATCATTATATCCCAGTATGATCGTGACACATTTGCACAAACTATATTGGCTAAGCTGACATCATCGACTTCATCACAGTCAGTCAGCAGCTACAGCTTCGAGCTCATTCAGGGGTTGATCTATCGCAAGACCATATATGGCAGACAGCTGTACATTCCACCTACAGCCAAGGTCCCTACAGATGACGGTGAGATCACACAGCTTCGCCACATTCTCCTTCATGAGTGCCACTCAGCCACTATTTCTGGTCATGTAGGCAAAAATCGCATGCTTCATCTACTGCGTAGCCGATATTATTGGCCAGGAATGACGACGGCAACCATCCAGTACATTCGGGAGTGCCCCGTTTGTCAACGCCAGAAAACGAGGCGACACAAACCTTATGGTCAGTCACATATACGATATTGTGTGCCTAAGACAAAATGGCTTGATGTATCTCTTGACTGGATTACTGACCTGCCTATCACCACTAATGGGCACGACAGTATATTTGTGGTAATGTGCCAATTCTCTCATCGCTGTCATCTCATTCCCTTCAGCATGACCTGGACTGCTCAGCATACTGCTTCTATATATATGCAGCATATCTTCAAGCTCCATGGTCTTCCGAGGAACATCATCTCAGATCGAGACCCCAGATTCACCTCTACATTCTGGCAAACACTGTGGAAATCTACTGGTACGAGATTGTCTATGACGTCTTCACACCATCCACAGTCGAATGCAGCCAGTGAGAGGAACCATGCCTTCATTGAGGATATCCTCAGGTACTTTTCAATTTGTTGATTCGATATTCACCATCCTCTGGTTTATAAACTGATTAGATGGTATTTTTTTTCATCCACAGGTGTTGTTGCAATGATACTTCAGCCAATTCTTGGGAGGACAAGTTGCCTCTGGTGGAGTTTGCAATTAACAACACAGTTTCTGCATCTACTGGTTATTCACCATTCTATCTCGACTCGATGGCGCAGCCACTTTCGCCTCATGACCTGGAAATCATCATTCCGCCAGAAGCTCCTGTTCCAATACAGAATGCTATTCGAGATCATTTTGACCAATACTCGGCTGTACATGCCAACGCGGTAGACAACATTTCCCGAGCAGCAGAAATTAGCCAAGCCAGATTCAATAAGACTCACATGCCCCGGCAATATGCAGTAGGGCAGAAAGTTCTTTTACGGACCGAGTTTATTCAATGGACTGGTTTGACAGAGGCAGGCAGACACTTCAAGCAGCCATATATTGGGCCGTTTACTATATCCAAAGTGCTAAGCCATGGGCGTGCATACGAGTTAGATTTCGGAGACCTCGATATCCGTATCCATCCGGTACAGCCTGTATCCAGAATAGAGCTGTATAACGACTCGATCCAAGCACCTTTGCCTCTGCCACAGATGATCACCGAAGAAGGGCAACCACTGTTTGAGATATCACACACCATCTCAGATAAGATCACTAGAGGTGTCAAGTACTACTTAGTGCGATATGCAGGCTACGGCCCTGAGCATGGCACCTGGGTCAAAGCCACAGAGCTGACCAATGCAGCAGACATGATAGCTGCCTATGAAGGCTAAACATTATATTAAGCCTGATGCCCTTACTTCTTGTAATATATACTAATACATGTCGATCATCTATATACCTTGCTCTTAATGTTTTATCATTATGTTGCATAGAAGCGGGAAATTGATCCTTCCTTGCTAAAGGTGTAGTGAGCCTTGTACAAAATCATACCCTTGCACAGATACGCACACATGCGAGATATCATATCTGTGGATAAATAAAAACTGCTAAATGCTACCTTTGCCAAGACCGTGGTTAGTCATCGGATTCTGTGGCCAGTCATCCGAAGCTACCGGAGACATCGACTGAGGTAGACGGAGTTGTGATCCTAAGTTATGCCCGACAAACATAACTAAAATAAATTTCACATTAGTACGTGGCGAATCCATTCTCACTCATCGCGACAGATGTTCGTCAAAGCGTGCGTACTGGACCAATAATTGAGGAGTTGAGCAGACCGGGTAAAGGATTATAAGTCCAATCCCGTTAAGCAGGGCCACTCCGTTTGCATTAAAACAAGCCCCCGGTGAAATAACTCCGGAAACATCCAAAGGGCTCCCCATGACCGCCTGTGAACCTCCAAAGTAGCTTCAGGAGGGGAGGAAGGGTTGGGTGCACTATATATAATAACTGTGGAAACATGTACCGGTTTGTCGATCAGTTATATATATCAGGCCGAGAATCGTTCGATTATAAATTGTTAAATCGTGGGATCATCGTTCGCAAAGGCGACGACGGCTAGCGCAAATAATCCGTAACGTAAACCTCGGATACCTTGAATCGTCACTCTGAATCACGATACGCTTTAAGCGTCAATCTGAATCACGAAACGCAATTCATGGAACCTTGAATCGTCACTCTGCAATACGATACGCAATTCATGGGGGCTACATCCTAAGAACTGTAAGGCTAAATGCCTAAGGTGAGGGACTAAAGTGGACTCAGTTCCCCCCAATATCCTAAAAACACCATGAGGGACGCCTCAAATCGGTGTAAGAAGACTGGTACCAGCAGAAGCAACAACAACAAAGACATCAAAGACATATACAAAGGTATGCCCGTTGTGAGGTCACAACTCTTTTAAGAGGGGAGATCTGTCAGGGTTATGACCGATGATACATGTGTCATACATGCCATCATACGTGTCATACCTGTCAGACATGTCATACCATGTCATGTCATGTCGAGTCATGTCATATATTATAATGACAGACAGTCGTCAGTACGGTCGACTATGATTGTACATGTCATCGAGATGATAAGTCACATCATCTGTCATTTATTCAAGGAAAGACTTGAATGACACATGTCATCGAGAGGCCGTATGTCGGACTCGAGAATGGCGAAGCAAGATGCTATCTTGAAGTACCGAACGGTTCGGAGAAGAAATCATCTTCGCTTCTAGCATGTGCGGAACAAGCATGCGAGTATCATAGGGCGAACGCATCATTCGTTCTGCCGATACTAGTCGTTCAACCAATGCCTCGGGTTCACAACCCAATAGCGGTACCATCTATGAGATGGGAGGCATTCGGTATAGATGAGGTAGCGTTGTGCTACAGCAGTATCTTCGGACGAAGTCTGCACTCATCACCCGCTCATAAGCTGTGCGCGTGTTACTGTTCAATAACACCTGCGCTATCTTATTATATCATAATATATCTTAAGGCTCGCGTGTGCGTCCTTATCACACGACAAACATGGTTACCGTATCGTCGCATGGAAGTCGGCATGGTATGCTAAGGTACCATGAAATGATTTTTTAAAATGAAATGAATACTCTATATAGACACGGGATGAGTCGGTGTAATGATCTACGTATTCCCAATATTTGTTTGGGGCGACGATTCAGACCATCGTATACGATTGTCAGAACCCTGTCGGGTGGGGGTGTGGGGTGACTATGTACGCCACACCGTTCTGACTGTCGTGCATGGCATCCGAGAATACTAAAAAAATAGGAATATAATACTTAGGTATATATTTTTAAAAAAATTCTTAAGTATGGGAAAACGCAGGCGTCGACGCGGACCGACGCGTTACACTCCTTAAGTATGGGAGCCCTAATTTGCGAAATCTTAGAATGTTAAGAATGTTTGGTCCACGCCGTCCGTCCGTCCACTCCGTCCGTCCGGTCCGTCCACTGTGGACGGAGTGGACGGACCGGACGGACGGACGACTTTTGTGGACCAACATCACATCTCCTCGGTGATACCTCAATAGTAGATATCTTAAAATTAAAATTAAAAATCATGACACAGGAGAGTCAGACGAGAGAGTCAGAGACGAAAGATTGTATTATAAAATGAAGTATCATACTTCATACTTTAGTATGTGGACACAGTAGTGTCTGACGTAAACGAGTTTTCCAGTTTCGTTTTTTCATTTTCGAAACACCGGATAACACAAAATGTCGTTCCCTCTGTGAGCTTCGAATGGGCGACTGAGTCATATGCTACATTGCACGTGTATGGGTGTGCTAAACTTGACGGCAAATTCTAGATACTGTTTTCACCTGGAAGGCCTTCAATTTCAGCAGTGATCCTCTTGCTTTGTAGATATGTGTATTATCGTACAAGCATGAAAGTCAAATTTTGGTCCATTTCGTTCGTCTGTCTCAAATAAACGCGTAGCCAGGGTATCGCTATGGAGTGATCTGATACTCGAAGTTTTGGAATAGAATGGCTAGGCACAATAGGACTGCTAGTCTTGGCGAGTTTCCAAGAAATTGGAGTTATAATGGACTCGCGGACCTTGAACCTCCAACCACTCCGCCATTACAACCAGGGAGAGGAGAAGACGACAAGTTGAATCCGTATTCTTCCAACAGGTATGATATGATTTTTACGTTGGTTGCCTTTAGGCTTTCGTATTTCTTGGCCCTTTTTCGTTTGTACACTTGAATGCAAGGCTTATTTTCCGATCGCACGCAGAAAGCAACAACGGGAAAAGCTTCAGGCGCAACTCGGCCTTTTGGAGGAAGGAAAGGTGTCCTTGCAGACCCCCCTGCCGGCGCCTTCCAGTGCGGTCAACAACTTGAAAACCTGGTTTGAAGCGTTGTCCGAGGCAAAAAATAGACCAAAACTGCTCTCAAGGCATAGCCGCAGCAGCTCCGTGGATACTTCCAACCTTTCAGCCCAAGGCGAGTTCACCCTTTTTCGTCGATCTGTATTCATGCTTGCTAATTTCGTTATCGCAGCTTCATGGGAAGTCGCCTGCACGCACCGAATTCAGCGTTCTCCTCTCTCCTGGAACGTGAACAGATGGCTCTACCTGGTATAACCAAATGTACGACACAGTGGAAGTCCATGACGGCGAGGCATCTCCTCGCTCTCCCCGAAAGCCTACGGAAAGGTTAACCCTCTTCTTTTCTAGCTGTACTTTTCCTGGCAAGTGTGTTGTGACTACTGGCTTTGGAATCTCAGAGCAACTCCTGTGGGCCACAGGGAGGGAACTTCTCTCAACACCTATCAGAAAGACGCACCACAACAGACACGCGTGCCGAGAATCCAGCTCCAGCACCTCTTTCATTCTCGCACCGAGACACCGGGCGACGCCCCTTCAGGCGGAAACGACCAGACGCCGCGTCTCCCAACGTCGCTCGTGGGGAAAGATCCAACGCACTACAGCTCTGTCCCGGTCCAAGCCAAGAGCAAATCTGGTGGGTTCTGGCGTCTTTCTTTGAATTTGTGCTATACTATAAAAACGTTTGTGGGTTTCGGGCAGGACTGGCTTGGGCCCGGTCGCATATTTCCTGAGGCACGAAGAGCTTCCGGAATCTGAGTGGGCGCTTCTCTGCTGCGCAGTGTTTAAAGAGGAAGGATTCGTGCGAAGTTCGATGAGGAAGATAGGGGATCTTTTTACGACTGAAGATGGCAGTGGGGACACGCGGTAAGTCAGGGTTTTCTGCCGGCCAACACGACAGCGATCTTACGGGGACGCCGGTAACAGTTCGGCACACGACGGCACAGTGCCGAATATCAAATATGTGGGTCCACAAGATGGCCATCAAGTTGAGCTCAGTAGCTTCGCACTTCCTTCGCGCGTCATGCGAGCACGACCTGCTGGGTACACGTTTCCCACACATGTGTGGAAAAAGTAACTGTTCGGTTGCAGAGGAAGAGCCGGGTGACTCAAACGATTCTGCATCTGCGTCAGACAATATGATTCCCGAAAGCCACTGAAAGGCGATGTGCAAATGCACGCGCAGGCGACCAAAGCCGCATGCACTGCGCGGGCAGAGGTGGGTGTGAGGTGGCGTGCGCGGTGCCGAAGGGCAGAGTTGGGAGGTGTGGGGCGAGGGTGTGGGTGAGGTGTGTGGTGCTGCAGTGTAGAGCTGGGAGTGGGAGACGGGTGTGAATAGTTGACTGTGGTACCATGGGTAGAGTGGGAGGGCAGACGGGTGTGTGAGTTGTTGACTGTGGTACTGGAGGTAGAGTGGGAGTGAGGAGGTGAGTTGTTGGACTGTGGTACTGCAGGATAAACTGGGGAGGGGCAGATGGTGTGAGTAGTTGGACTGTGGTACTGCGGGGTAGAGTGGGGAGGGGCAGACGGGTGTGAGTTGTTGACTGTGGTACTGCAGGGTAGAGTGGGGAGGGGCAGACGGGTGTGAGTTGTTGACTGTGGTACTGCAGGGTAGAGAAACGCAGGGGCAGAGATCTGGTGTGAGTTGTTGGACTGTGGTACTGCAGGGTAGAGTGGGGAGGGGCAGATGGGTGTGAGTAGTTGACTGTGGTACTGCAGGGTAGAGTGGGGAGGGGCAGATGGGTGTGAGTAGCTGACTGTGGTACTGCAGGGTAGAGTGGGGAGGGGCAGATGGGGCGTGAGTTGTTGACTGTAAGGCAGGGTAGAGGAGAGGGGAGGGGGCAGACGGGTGAGTTGTTGGATCGGGTACTGCAGGGTGCAGAGAGGGGAGGGGCAGACGGGTGTGAGTAGTTGACTGTGGTACTGCGGGGTAGAGTGGGGAGGGGCAGGCAGACGCGTGAGTTGTTGACTGTGGTACCGCAGGGTAGAGAGTGGGGAGGGGCAGACGGGTGTGAGTTGTTGACTGTGGTACTGCAGGGTAGAGTGGGGAGAGGCAGATGGTTGTGAGTTCTTGACTCGACATGCGCCGCCTGCCTTCGGAAAGCTGGCGCCCGAACCCTTTCCGAGGCCTTCGGAAAGCTGGCGCCCGAACCCTTTCCGAGGCCTTCGGAAAGCTGGCGCCCGAACCCTTTCCGAGGCCTTCGGAAAGCTGGCGCCCGAACCCTTTCAGAGGCCTTCGGAAAGCTGGCGCCCGAACCCTTTCAGAGGCCATAAAGAGCATGTGACCACACCCCCCGGAAGTCGGGCAGGGGCAGGGGACTCACAACCATCTGCCTCGACATGCACCGCCTGTACTGCTGGATTGGGGTGCTGCAGGGGTAGTTGACTGTGGTACTGCAGGGTAGAGTGGGGAGGGGAGACGGGTGTGAGTTGTTGACTGTGGTACTGCAGGGTAGAGTGGGGAGCGAGAGTTGCTCCGCTTCTCCGCTTGGCGCTCGGATTTATGATCAGTGCATGGTGGTTTCGGGCATGTTCTGGCGAGTCTGATTGATTACAAATTTGCAGTGACTGAGATGCGCGTTGGAACGTGTTGGCAGGCGTCGACGCTCCTCGAAGCATGCCAGGCATCTCAGCTTGGAGTCCACTGACGCGGCCTTCATGACCTCAAATCAGGTCTTCTCCGAGAACGATCAAGATGACGGGGAGCAGCATACCCCAAGGACTCCGAGGACAGTTAAGGAGAACGAGGAGTACAGGCGGAGGCTGAGACTTGCTGAGTCCACTATGGATGGGAGCAGCCTCAAATCTGAGGATCGAGAGGATGCCCACGTCAGGCTCCAGGCTGAGAAGGAGGAATACCGCCGAAAACTGAGAGAAGGTGCCACCCAGCAAACATGGACGGAGCTGATATCGCCGGAAAGCAGGGATGAGCAGCGGGCAGTCGCAGATAGGCTGGCGCTAGAGAAAGCAGAGTACAAGTCGACTCTGGATCTACAGATTAGGGCGGCGATTGAGGCGGAGGTGGTCAGCAGGATACGGGGTGGGAGCCAGAGCAGGGACTCTCCTGAGGTGGGGAAATCAGGGGAGGCAAAGATAGATAAAGAAAGCCCTGTCGCAGAGATCAAACTGGTGGAGGAAAATCAGCAGTACAGAAGACAACTATTGGAAACCGCCCGAAAGAATTCGCAATCTAAAGTGAAGCTGGCGGAGGAGAACCAGCAGTACAGGCGGCGCATGTCGACGGTGGTAGGCAAGGACGTGAAGGCGCTGGATGCGGAGGTGGAGGAGGTCCGGGAGGCGGTGGCGGAGCGGTCGGCGGCGGAGAAGGCGGCGCTGGAGGCGAAGCTGGCGGTTGAGAACCAGCAGTACAGGCGGCGCATGTCGACGGTGGTGGGCAAGGACGTGAAGGCGCTGGATGCGGAGGTGGAGGAGGCCCGGGAGGCGGTGGCGGAGCGGTCAGCGGCGGAGAAGGCGGCGCTGGAGGCGAAGCTGGCGGGAGAGAACCAGCAGTACAGGCGGCGCATGTCGACGGTGGTGGGCAAGGACGTGAAGGCGCTGGATGCGGAGGTGGAGGAGGCCCGGGAGGCGGTGGCGGAGCGGTCGGCGGCGGAGAAGGCGGCGCTGGAGGCGAATCTGGCGGAGGAGAACCAGCAGTACAGGCGGCGCATGTCGACGGTGGTGGGCAAGGACGTGAAGGCGCTGGATGCGGAGGTGGAGGAGGCCCGGGAGGCGGTGGCGGAGCGGTCGGCGGCGGAGAAGGCGGCTCAGGAGGCGAAGTTGGCGGGAGAGAACCAGCAGTACAGGCGGCGCATGTCGACGGTGGTGGGCAAGGACGTGAAGGCGCTGGATGCGGAGGTGGAGGAGGCCCGGGAGGCGGTGGCGGAGCGGTCGGCGGCGGAGAAGGCGGCGCAGGGGGCGAAGCTGGCGGGAGAGAACCAGCAGTACAGGCGGCGCATGTCGACGGTGGTGGGCAAGGACGTGAAGGCGCTGGATGCGGAGGTGGAGGAGGCCCGGGAGGCGGTGGCGGAGCGGTCGGCGGCGGAGAAGGCGGCGCTGGAGGCGAAACTGGCGGAGGAGAACCAGCAGTACAGGCGGCGCATGTCGACGGTGGTGGGCAAGGACGTGAAGGCGCTGGATGCGGAGGTGGAGGAGGCCCGGGAGGCGGTGGCGGAGCGGTCGGCGGCGGAGAAGGCGGCGCTGGAGGCGAAGCTGGCGGGGGAGAACCAGCAGTACAGGCGGCGCATGTCGACGGTGGTGGGCAAGGACGTGAAGGCGCTGGATGCGGAGGTGGAGGAGGCCCGGGAGGCGGTGGCGGAGCGGTCGGCGGCGGAGAAGGCGGCGCTGGAGGCGAGGCTGGCGGGAGAGAACCAGCAGTACAGGCGGCGCATGTCGACGGTGGTGGGCAAGGACGTGAAGGCGCTGGATGCGGAGGTGGAGGAGGCCCGGGAGGCGGTGGCGGAGCGGTCGGCGGCGGAGAAGGCGGCGCTGGAGGCGAAACTGGCGGAGGAGAACCAGCAGTACAGGCGGCGCATGTCGACGGTGGTGGGCAAGGACGTGAAG
>LGRX02003928.1:0-46512 GCA_001247695.2 Cymbomonas tetramitiformis | reverse complement strand
ACCTAGCGCCGCCATTGTTGTGGGATGACCTAGCGCCGCCATTGTTGTGGGGTGACCTAGCGCCGTCTTTGACGGGCAGCAAATTGGTTTGGGGATGGGCTGCAGAGGTACATCGGCACCGGGGAGGCCGGCTGTCGCGAGCGCGTGCTGTGCGACACGAACCACGGCAACTGCGACCTGCTCAGCAACTGCACTGACAACGCCGCCACGGGATACGCTGACTGCGGGCCGTGCCCGGCAGGGTATGAGGGCACAGGCGACACCAAGTGCACGGACACGGATGGGTGCAAGCTGGAGCCGTGCTTTCCTGGCGTGATGTGCACCGACGTGCCGGCCCCCGGAGAAGGGCGCACCTGCGGCAGCTGCCCGGAGGGGTACAAGGGCGACGGCGCCAGCTGCGAGGTGTGCCAGCTGCTGCTGAGCCTGGACGCCGGGATGCAAACAATTGTGGAGGGCACCATGAAGCGCTCCGCCACCAATCAGCTGGTGGGCGTGTTTGACGGGTTGAGCGACCCGGCTTGCGTGCTAACTCAGGTGAGCGCGTGCCTCCCCCTCACCCCCCCCACCCCTCCAGTGCATGGGGCTTTGGGTGCTTCCGGCACGCAGTTGCGAAGTTGCAGTGGCCCCCGGCTCCCCTCGGGATCGCCAATGCGGGCTTCCCAGCAGCCCCCAATCAGCGCGCAGGGAGATGCCGATGCGATCTGGGGCGGGTGCGAGTGGGGGCGGCAGGAGGGGCTGTAGTAGGGACTAGGAGGCTCAGGTGGGGCTTTGGAGCAGGGGGTGCAGTACCTGTGGAGCGGCGTGGCGTCGGATGGCTCCGTGGTGGCGCTGGACTCCGACACCAACAAGCGCGAGACCCTGACGCTGCACTTTCCCAGGAGCACGCTGAAGGCGAATTTGGTGCTCTCCATGCGCCTCGCCGCCAGTCTGCGGGGCGATGCGGCGGTGTCTGCTGTGGCGGAGGTCTCCTTCGAGGTGCAGAGGCAGGCGCTGGTCGCGCTGATCATGGGGGGGGAGGTGCAGACCGGCGAGGGCCTTGCCGTGGTGCTGGACGCGGGGCAGAGCTACGACCCCGACGGGGAGCCGGGGGAGATGGCGTATTCATGGACGTGCGCGCGTGTGAACGCCACGGAGTCCCTCTGCCGCCAGGCGTCGGGAGAGGCGATGCCCGCCTACACGACAACCCCAGCGCTGGCGCTGGAGCTGCAGGGGTCCCTGGCGGGCGCGCAGTATGTGCTGACGTGTGCCATCGCAAAGGCAGACCGCTCGGCGCGGGCCTCCACCACCGTCACGGTGCTCAAAGGCAGCCCGCCTGTGCCCTCCATCGTGCCCCTCGCCCATAAACATACCGCGAACCGTAAGCTGACTCTCAGCTCGCAGGTGCCCGCCCCCTCCTGGCTCCCCGAGAGTCGCACTTAGGGGTGGTCCCACGCTGAGACCTGCAATTGATGGTGGCTGTGTGCCAAGAGGTGCGGTTAGGGGTTGTGGGGTGCAAAGAGCCACGAATAGGGGTGGTTTTAAGGGCTGGTGGGATGGCAAGAGCCACGGCTAGGGCAGGTGGGGTGCCAAGAGCCGCGGCTAGGGCAGGTGGGGTGCCAAGAGCACGTGGCTTCAGGGGTAGAATGAGAATTTTCAGAGCCAGTGGCTTTAAGAGTCAGGTGGGGTGCCAGGCCTCGGCTTCAGCGGGGGTGGTGGGGTGGAAACCGTGTGGGGGTGGTGGGGTGCTGCAGGCAGTAGCCCCTGGGGTGGTGGGAGTGCAGAGCCGTGGCTAGGGGTGGTGGTGCTGCACCCAGGCAGTAGCTGGGGCAGGTGGGAGATTCTTTCAAGAGCCGTGGCTAGAGTGGTGGGGTGCCAGGCCGCGGCTAGGGTGAGTGGGGCCACCAGAGGCACGTGGCTAGGGGTGGTGGGGTGTAACAACCGCGGCAAGAGGGTGGTGAGGGTGCACCAAAGAGCCGTGGCTAGGGGTGAATTGGGGTGCAAGGCCGTGGCTAGGGGTGGAGTGGGGTGCCAGGGAGCCGTGGCTGGGTGGTGGGGTGCCAGGAGCCCGTGGCTAGGGTGGTGGGGGTGCCAACAGCCGTGGCTGGGGTGAGGTGCCAACAAGCCCAGGTAAGCTGGGAGTGGTGGGATGCCTGTGTATGAGTTAGGAGTTAGTGGGATGTAACAACCATGACTAGGGGTGGTAGAGAACAACCTAGTTGGGTTGGTGGGATGCCAAGAGCCGCGGCTAGGGGTGGTAGGGTGCCAACAGCCATGGTTAGGGGTGGTGGGGCACCGAGAAGGACATTGGGGAGATGCAGCGTGGAAGTCCTCCTCTGACTGGTTCAGTTGTGGGGCCCTCGTTTCGTGCTGCTGCAGGTGACGTGGCTGGATCAGGGCGCGCTGACTCTGGCCTGGACGCTGCAGCCTCTGGAGGGCGCCGCCGCGGTGGACCTGGCCGCGGTGGCCGCCACCGCCCTCAACCTCCCCAAGCTTGTGCTCTCTCCGGACGCGCTGCAGGCGGGCGGGGCGTACCGCTTCACCCTGAGCGCCACCGACGCCAACGGCCCGTCGCACGTCAGCCTGAGGGTTTCTGTGAATTCACCGCCATTCGGGGGCACCCTGTCCGTGAGCCCCGCGGAGGGCACGCTGGGCGAGATATTCGCCTTCGAGGGTAGCGGCTGGGAGGACGACGTGGAGGACAAGCCGCTGTGGTACCAGCTGCGGTACGAGGTGGTCGGGGTTGGCGGGAGCACCATGATGACGCAGTGGCAGCCCTCCGCAAACTTCTCCCAGAACCTCACCGCGGCGGGGAAGGCGGCCCACGGCCACCTGGTCACGATGCACCTGCACGTGAAGGACACGCTGGACGCTGAGGCGTGGGCCTCGCGCAATGTGACCGTGCAGCCGATGGTGTTCGAGAGCGCGGACGCCCAGGACAACTTCGTGGACTCAATGCTGGCAGGCGCACTGCAGAGCGTATCCAACGGCCAGGACGCCTCCAGCACCGTGCTCGCCATGGCCTCCGTGCTGGGTGCTGACGGCACTGGCGAGCGCCGGCGGCGGCACCTGCTAGGCGGAGCCTTGCGTAACGCGTCGTCCCGACGGGTCGGGCAGCGCGAGGCGATGATGGAGGTGACGAGCGCGGTGGCCCAGCAGCTGCGGCTGACGACCGACACGGTGACGCGCATGGCGCAGACGGCGGCGCTCGTGGCCGAGGAGCCGGCGGAGCTCAGCGGCCGGTCGCGGGGGCTCGTGACCGCCGCAATGGACGTGCTGGTGGCGGCGACGGGCGGCGGCGATCCAGAGTCGCAGCTGAACGGGGCGGGCGCCGTGGCGGTGGTGGAGAGCTTGAGCGGCGTCACGGTGGGGGCGCTCGGCGGGGCAAACCAGAGCGCGGAGGTGGGCGCGGCGGTGGAGGTGGTGCGCGCGGCGGGGCTCAGTTGTGCCCAGGACCTGGCCGCTGGGGAGGACCCCGTAGAGGCCGCCACGGAGGCGCTGTCCATGCGCGTGCAGAACGACGACCTGAGCTCTCCGCAAGCCCGCGCCTTCACGGAGGACGTCGACTCCTTAGGGGGCGCCGCCCTCACGCTGCCGTCCTCGGTGGGGGCAGCGCTGGGGAGCGCCGCGGAGCGCGTCACCATCATGGTGGTGGCGAGCCGCGTGGACCCGCACGCCAGCCCTCTGGGCGCCGGGGAGCCGCAGGAGGAGGGGGCGGAGCCGGGCGTGGCGGGCGCGGTGACGTTGACCGACTCCACCTCGATCAGCCTCCTGAGCGGCATCAACGGCAGCGAGCTCGGTGTGAGCGGGCTGGGCGAGGCGCTGAACTTCACGCTGCCCAGCCGGGCCCCGGGCGTGCCCACGCGGTGCGCGTTCTGGGACGAGGCGCTCGGGGGCTACAGCTCCGAGGGGTGCGCCACGCTGCCCAACCCGGCGCCGCCGGGCGCCGCGGCGCTGTGGCGCACGCGGAACGTCTCGGCGCTGGCGACCCTGGAGGCGGCGTGGGGGGTGGCGAGCGGCAGCGGGCTGGAGGCGGGGTGCGAGGAGACCTGGGGCGCTGTGCACGCGGAGTTCCGCGGCACGGACGCGGGGCTGCGCAAGTACGTCGGGGAGGGTTGCCAGCTGGCGGACCCGGGGAACAACGCGAGCTGCTGGTGGGAGTGGCGGGCGGCTCGGTTCGAGGGCCCGGGGTGCGTGTGGGCGACGGAGGTGGGGTGCCTGTGCACGCACCTCACGGACTTCGCCGGGGCGCAAGAGACGGAGCGGGGCAGCCTGGAGGCGCCGGAGGTGGAGACGGTGGAGACGGATGACATGGCGCGGCTCAGCCTTGCGTCCATCGGCCAGTCGGTGGTGCTGCTGAGCGTGCTGTGTATCTTCATGATCGGCGCCCCGATGCTGTTCGGCGTCTCGAACTGGTGGCACAACCGCGAGCGGATGTCCATGCTGCTGACGATGGTCGAGCCCAGCTTCTCCACCTTCTCTGACCTCGACGGGCTCTGGACCTGGAGCATCGTCGACGGGGCGACGTACGCGGGAGGCGAGAGCCGCCAGCGGGGCTCCGCGGGGCCCTCCCTTGGCGACCGCTTGCTCGCCATCGCGGAGGAGGAGAAGCGGAGGCTGGACGACAATCGTCTCGGCGTCTCGGCGCCCGCCGCGCTGGAGGCGGCGGCGGAGGAGGCGGAGCCTGACGGTGATCGCCCGGCAGACCCGGCAGCGGACCAGGGGGCGCTGCACCGCAAAATAGCCAGTCAGCAGAGGCGCACCTCGCTGTTCACGAATTTGCTGTCGACGGGCACCACCCTCGGAGAGCTGGGCGAGAACCCCGCGCAGGGCCCCGGGACCGCTGACCTGGCGGATCCTGGTGGGATCCGGGAGGAGGATGGCGAGCCCGATGAAGCGAGTTTCGCGGGGATTGCCGTGCCCGGCGACTTGCCCGCGGTGCGGGATGCGCCTTTGCCAGGCGGCGGGCCCCGCCAGGTGGCGTCGGAGGCAGGATCGTCCTTCGTCCTCGCCTCCACCGCCCCCTCGTGTGTCGCCTCCCCCGGTGAAGGGCGGCTAGAGGTCGGTGCGAAACCACCGATACTGGTGCGGCGCGAGCTCATGGTGGAGAGCGAGAAGGCGGTTGAGGAGAAGGACACGTGGAGGCTGGAACCGCAGAAGGTGGTGGACGTGGATTTGTGTAAGAGCACAGTCTGCCTGGCGCCCCCTATGGGGACGCAGGCGATTGAGCAGGCGAGGCGAGTGCTGATGCAGGCTGTGGCGGACACCAAGCCGCCCAGCACTTGGGCGCCCAAAGCAGTGGAGGGCTACCATGCCAGCCCCCCCGGGAAGCCGCTGTCGAAGCAGCGCTTGAGATCTCATGATAATCGGCTGCCAGGCATATTCTACAGGAGCCCCCGCGTGCGCCCCATGATATCCAGGGAGGCCCTCTATGACGTGTGGCCGCGCGATGATCGCAGAGACAAGGTCATCACCACCACCAAGACAATCACCACCACCACCACCACCACCAGGACCTGCAGGGTCCCCCAGGACCGTCCGATCCAAGTACAACAAATATCACAGACCCAGATCCTCGGCACTCGACAGACCCTGCATCCCCCTAGACGTTACAAGACCCGTAACCCTCCGTTGCAGGGTAAGCTTGCAGGGCAGGTGGCGCTGATGGAGTCGTACGGCGGATCAGAGGCCATGTCCCCGACGATGAGATCGGCGTTGCTCGGGGGGGGCAGGGAGGACTGGCGCCACGAGGAGGAGGGGGGCGCGCCTCTGAGGATCGGGCCGCTGGCGAGGCTCGTGAGATTCGCGGGTAGCGGGAAACGTAAAGCGGAAGCGGCGGAGGGGGAGCGGATCAGCGCCGTGGCACGGGAGGCCGTAGATGGCATGCGGACGCGGATGGGGGGGTACCGCAAGATGACGAAGATGTTCCGGTCGGCAAGCTTCTCGCAGAAGGGTCGGGACGCCGCGCTGCGCGACCACCTGGCGAAGAAGGCGAAGAAGTCCACGGCGCAGGCGCTGTTCACCACGATAAACGTGAACATCTACCGGCTCCAGCTGTGCATCCCCCTCGACTACCTCGAGACGCTCGCGGTGCTGGAGCTGCGGGACGACAGCCGCCGGCGCCGTGTGGACAGCGTCAGCGCGTTCCCACGGGGAGCCGCGGAGTGGGCCTCTGGTGGCGGCGCGGGGCCCGTGGCGGAGGGCCTGGAGCACTCCGAGTCGTCCGCGCTGATGGGGCTACTCGGAAGTCGGATCTCTGTGGACCGGCTGAAGCCGGACGCCGCGGGCGAGGAGGAGAAGGGGGCTGAGGAGGGCGCCGCCAACAGGGCGCTCTCCAGCTCGCTCAACTCTCTGCGTCTGATAAACAGTCGGCCGTCCGCGCCCGTGCTGGGGGGAGTGGACGAGGAGGCGGGCGCCGCGAAGCCCAAGGCAACTAAGATGTGGAAGAAGCTGAAGTTGCGGCAGAGTCTCCCCGTGGAGCGCATGCTGGGCACGGCGCTGGTGCAGGCGTTCCTCGGCATCAAGACGCTGCTCAGCCACAAGGACCTCGCCAAGCAGGCAGAGCGCGCCAGCGCTGCGCCCTGGCAGATGCCCAACAACCGCCCCTTCTCCTGGTGCGTCCCTGGCGCCCTTGCCCGCCTTCCCGTCTCAGTCCAGCATTCAGGTACGGGGGCGCAGTACCCCGCAGACGGCGCTCCAAACCCCGGTCCCACCTCTGACCACCCACGCAGCGTCAGGGCCGCCAGGTGTCGCGTTGATGGGCGAGGCGTGCAGAGGACTAGCTGTCGTATGGAACAATCCGACGGCAGGTGTCGCGCGGGCCCATGCTGCGCGCCGCACGCGGGGGTTGCGGTGCACACGCATAGAGGGGAGGCGCGGCGCCCCCCGATGCGGTATGCCGGGTCCCCCTTCCCGCCCGCGGCCGTGGCATGGCGCACTTCTCTCCACGAGGCTGGCAGATCCGCTTCACCCGCGACCATGCGCCGGAGCTCCGGGGCAGCTGAGAGGCGGCGGCGGCGCGGGCGGGCGGGCGGGGACGGGGGGGACGGGGAGCGCAGGTACGTGAGCGTGTTCAAGGTGCTGATCGGGAGCGTCTCGCGGGAGGGCTGGTTCCACCGCGCAAACCTTTGGAACCTCGTCTTCCTGCAACGCGTGGACGGCAGCTTCGAGCTATCCGGTCACCTGGCCAGGGTGCTCAAGGCGGGGTCCCCGCTGCAGGACCTCGTGGTGAACCCGGTGGCCATGCACGACGTGCAGGTGCTGCGCGATAGCATTCCGCGGGCGCTGCGGGACGTGTACTGCAACGACGCGGTGTGCGAGACCATGCAGGAGCTGTGGGGCACCATCCTCGTGCTGGCGCAGCTGCGAGAGTACCCGTACACGTGGACGGAGAACCCCAACGACCCGGCGGAGCAGCAGATCACCCTCAGGGCCCGCTCGCAGATGTTCGTCGACGCCCAGTGCCGCGAGCTCCCAGATCTCGCGCAGATCATGCCCAATCTGAGGGCGGAGGCCGCCATCCTCGTGGCGCGATGGACCGTGCGCCCCCTGCTCCCCTCTTCACCCTCCCGCCAGCCCCCCCCCCTTCTGGGGCAGTGCCGGGATCGGAAGCCGTAGAGCGCAAGGCGGGCTGTGCTCGTCCCGTGACCGCGGGTAAGCAACTTTTCCCGGGGTGCAGGGCCTCCTGGGCCGCTTGTGTTGGGGGGGGGCAGCATCCCTGGTGCGAGACGGCCGGCAGCTTGAGAGGGGATGGCCTTGGTGCGCGGGGGTGCCGGCGTCCTCCCCGGGGTGCCGCGCGCACCTTCCCCCTGCGCTTGCGCATGGCGCCGCCTCTCGGCGCAGGGCGGCCCCCGCTGCTTCAGCGCCCGCCCCCAACGTGGAGATGCACTTGCTGCCCCCGCCCGGTTCGGCTGCTGGAAGCACCCGTAGCGCCGCTCGCATCAGCCACCGGCAGTCCTCGCTGGGGGTGCCTGGGTGCCGCATCACCCGTTGCATCAGCTCCGCAGGCAGCGCACGCGCCCTGTGAGGCGTTTGTCTCGTGCCGGCGAACGGACACGGGCGCGCCTCTGGCAAATCCAGGCCCCTCAACCGTGCCCACGACTCCTCCGGAAGATCCTGCGCTCTGCCAGCTGCATCGGGGAAATGGTTGACAAGAGGGAGGCTGAACTGTGAGAGGGGGCGAGAGAGATGGAGAGAGAGAGAGAGGAATGAGGGAGGCTCGGGCCGGGGGGTCTGTGAGCAGGAGGAGTTCAGGGAGCGCATGAGTGAGGCGTTCGAGCAGCTCAGCCCGCAGCTGGCAGGAAAGAAGAACATCTCTTTCTGGGCTCTCAGCAATGCCGACAAGCGGCAGCGGGCGCGGTTGAAGCTACGTAAGTTCTCGGTGATGCTGAAGCGCAACGCGCGGTGGGTGGCGAAGGCGCACCCGCTGTCGGCGATCTACATGGTGGGCGCCACGGAGCCCTTCTCGCGGTCCGAGCGCATCCTCACCCAGGTCCGCCCGTGCCCTCCCCGCCTCACAGCCCCTCGGACCGCTCGACGTCCTCCCGGGGTACCGTATGCCCCCCTACGATGACAGCCAGGGAGGCGGGGGGACGTCCACATTGTACGAAGCGGACATATGGCCTGCCGACGGGGGTGAGAGGGTAGAAATATCCCGCGCAATGCGGCGCAGCGCCATGCGCCCGGCTCGAGCGCAGTCAGAGCCCTCCGGAGGAACGGGCGTGACCCCCTGTCCCCGGGCGCCTTGGCAACCTACCGCGCGCCTGCGCGTCCGGAGCGCATGTCGGCCACCGGCCACCGCTGCCAGCGCGTTGCAGGTGGCCGGCGCGGGCACGCATTCGCTGTGGATGGCTGGCCGCGAGCGCAGTGTCGAGGCTGATTTCGCCGCGCGTGCGGTGCCCCGTGCGCTGACGGGGCCTGAGGAGGCGCCTCCCGCTGCGCTCACTGCTGTGGGCCGCGCACTCTGCTGCAGACAAACACGTACGTGCTGATGCTCACGGTCACCGTGTGGTTCTTCTACTCCAAGTCCGTGACCTGCTGCAGAGACCTCCGCGCCCACCTCGAGTGCCCCACCCCCTTCGATGTCAACGAGCCCTGCCTCGGCTACGGCTACTGCGCTGCCTTGGGTTCCGGTGGTAAGCCTTCTCCGCCCGCAGGAGGGTCATCCGCCCCGGCGCGCACCTGCTAGTCGTCCGCTCCTCCGCACGGATAGCCTTTGCTGCATCAGCACAGGGCGGAAGCCCAAGAGAGAGAGAGAGAGCAACTTCACATCTGACAGAGCGACCTTGTGACCGCCACCGATGGCACTCGCGTCCATCAGAGCGGGCCTTGCCGCCACCGGTGACGCCCGAGCCCGTCAGAACGGCGTCATCCTCAGAGCCGTTTGGGATCCTACCGCTGCGGCGATGGCTGAGGATTGGGTGGCGACCCGGCGGATGCAGGCGACATGCTTCCTGAGGAGCTGGAGGTGCACGACTTCATCTGCACGGCCTTCCCTTCGGGCACCTACACAGGCGCGCCAAGGCCCCCCATGTTCTCCGCCCCCGTATACTCCCTTCATGCAAGTGCCCCTAAACAGGGAATGCTGAGGACAGCCTGCATGAAAGCGCCAAATTCAGTTGGGGCCGAGTTGTTCTGCACTGGCAGGGGGTGGGGCTTCACTGTTGGAACCCCCCTCCCCCCCCTGCGCCTCCCCTCGCCGCCACCTTGTCCATACGGATATGCCCCCTGCAGTGGATGTGTGCATTCTCAGTTGGGCTTAGCAGGGGGGTGGGGGGAGGGCTGCAGATCGTTTCTTTGTCATCATGATTATCATTGGCATTCTGACACCGGTTACACTGATCATATCCCAGCTGTTTACCATTGCTGCCAGTGCTGGCATCCCCGAGCACTGGGGCCACCAGGCACGCCTCCTGTCCCCCTATTCCCCAGCACTGGGGCCACCAGGCATGCCTCCTGTCCCCCTATTCCCCGTCACTGGGGCCACCAGGCACGCCTCCTGTCCCCCTATTCCCCAGCACTGGGGCCACCAGGCATGCCTCCTGTCCCCCTATTCCCCGTCACTGGGGCCACCAGGCACGCCTCCTGTCCCCCTATTCCCAGCGCTGGGGCCACCAGGCACGCCTCCTGTCCCCTATTCCCAGCACTGGGGCCACCAGGCACGCCTCCTGCCCCCCTATTCCCCAGCACTGGGGCCACCAGGCACGCCTCCTGTCCCCCTATTCCCCGAGCGCTGGGGCCACCAGGCACGCCTCCTGTCCCCCTATACGAGATGCAAGGCACGTCGTCCCAAATGCTATTTTGCACCAAGGTCCCCGGCAGCACCCTCCCACCTCTGCGGCAGTTCCCGACTGCGTGGTTGCGCAGTGCGTCATGCGGATGCGCGGCGCTGCAATGCCGTGGCTCCAAGGCCTGGCCATCCTGTCGGAGGGGCGGGCGATCTATTCCCAGCATGGCACTGTAGTGCAAATTAGTCCCCCCTGTAACCTTTCGCATACCCCTCCCACGCCTGCCCTCCTAGTCACTCGGAGGGGCGCCATCCGGGAGTTTGGGGTTGACGTGCGCGCTGTGCGGGGGCGGTTGGGGGCGAGGCACAGGCGACGACCAAGGCTGAGAAAGTGTTCGGGCCGAAGCTGATGATCACGATGCAGACGGGGTTCGTCACGGTGTATGCGCTGTTCTTCAACTTCCAGAAGTTCAACAAGGCCATCGCGGTGGGGCTTGTGGGCCTGATCACCATCCTCTGGAAGGGTACCATCGTGAAGCGCGCCATCCACGGCTTCCTCGACTTCTTGAGGTGGTGCATTGCGACGGTGGGGCGCTACGCAGCCCTCTTGAGATGGCGCATCACTGCGCCTCTCGCTTGGGAGGAGCGGCCTGGCCTACGTCTCTCCCAGCAAGGAGACGGCAGCACTCTCGACTTGACGCCTGCCTTCGTGGGCACACAGCTGCTCCGTTCGCTCGATGTGAAGCTTCTCGTGTCCGGGTGGCATAGATTGTGCGCCAGCTTAGTCCGGCGCGTCCAGTCTACATCCGGACCGTGCGTTGTTGAGCGGCATTACATCCGGGCCGTGTGTTGTCGAGCGGCGTTTCGTATCAGGGGCACCGCCAGTGAGTGGCCGGCAGTCGCGAGGGGGGGGGCTGTCGGCGTTGTTGGTCCTTGATGCATCAGTATGAGGTGGTGGGCAGTCACAGCATCTTGGGCCATTGGCACAAGGCAGCAAACCGGACGGGGATGGGCTGGATGGGAGTGGGGGGGCAGGTGGCCTACTTCCACCAACTGCTGAAGCTCCTGCTGTTTGGGGAGAAAATCGTTACCAGATATCGCACTGAGGTGAGTTCTGCTCCAGATGCCGGGAGGGGTGTCTGAGAGCCGGCTGCTCCCGGGCGCAAGAGAGTGCCATGCGCTCGCAGGCGCTTCCCCAAATCTGCGGCAGTGGACACTTGTCGGGCGCTCGTCGGCGGCGCAGCACAGTCCGTGTATGGATTAGGGATCGAGGGTCACGGCCTTGGCCCACAAGTCGCGCTGAGCTGGAGCTGTGGAATGTTGGTCGAGTCCTGACGAGTGAGAAGGAGTCTTGCAGTCACTGGGCGTCAGCGGGACGGGTTGCTATATTCTGGACAGACAGTGGGATGCAGCTGAGAAGCGGGCCAGGTACAAGGTGGCGCGGAGTGTGCACGTCGGAGTGTGCCGAGCGCCTGGGGCGGGCCGGGATTGCCCGGGGAGGGGGAGGCGCGTGGCAGGCGGAGAAGCTGCTGGCGGAGGTGCACCTGGTGAGCCCTCTGGAGGCGCACATGCAGAAGGTGGCGTACTTCCTGCTCCTGGTGAGCTGGTTCATCATCACGTGGGTGCTGCTCACCTACTCCATGCTGATTAGGGAGATGATGGGCCGCGAGGCGGAGGCGGAGCTCATCGCGGTGTGGGCCACCACCCTCGCCGTGGAGATGTTTGGCGTGGAGGCGCTGAAACTCATCTGCATCCGCCTCTTTGTGGACGAGCTGATGCGCCGATTCGAAGGTGACATTCCACACGAGGGTGGCCGAGGCCAGCGCGGTGTGGCGAGGGGGGTTAGGGGATGTGGTGTGGCGAGGGGGGTTGGGGGATGTGGTGTGGCGAGGGAGGTTGAGGGATGTGAGTATGGGGCAGCTCCAAGCAGGTTCCAAGCAGCCCCACGGGGCGGGCGGCACGAGGGCAAGCTGCAGGCAGGCGGAGCTTGCTGGGAGGCTCGCGGCATCCCAAGATTTGCACACTGATGCTCTGTGGCCAAAATGCGTCTCGGCTGTGTACATTGCCAGATCCCAGATGTGGGACGCTGGACGGCTCAGCTTCGTTGCGGAGTGTGATCGCACGGCTGCGAGCCGTGCCCGCCTCGATCGGCAATCTCCCTCATGGGGAGAGCGGCACGCGCTCGTGGCGGACGCTTGCCGCAAGAGTGGACGGTGCGATAGCAGAGGTGCTTGGACAGAGGAAGGGTATACGGGGCAAACAGAGACTAGGTGTTTTCTGGGTATGATTGTGGGAGCGGAGAGCGAGGGGGGGTTGTTTGTGAGGTTGGGGGCTGAGACTATGTGGGGGCGGGGGTTGAACAGAGGCGTTTACTGGCGTGGATTTGGTGCAGAGATGGTATGAGCGGCACATCATGCAAGTCGCGGCAAATAGCAGGGAAGGAAATTGGGTGCGGATTTTCCTCCCTTTCACATGGTCATGTCCAAAGTCTCGCCCGATCATTTTGTTGCGTGCCAACTTCTTTCATGCATTGCATTGAGAGTTGCCCGCAATTGGGGAAGGATTTCATCCGGGAATAGGAAAGTTCCATTTGTGGAAAAGAGATCTCAATCTCAATCGTATTATTTGGGAATCGAGGAGCACTTTTTCTTCACCAACATTCATACATTCTGATGTGGACCATGATGGGGGTGGCTTACGGCAGTGCTCCGGCGTTTCTCAATTTGTGCATGCAATGGTTAGGTTGCCTTAAGGCAATGCCTCCTAAGTCAGAGTGTGCACGCATCATCTCGATGTGGCCATCTTCAATCAATCTCCTTGATTCGTTATGAGCACAATCTCGATTTTCTTTACGGGGATGGTCTTGTGTGGTTGTCGGGAGTGTTGGATTCAGGAGGACAACGGTGATCAGGACCTCGGTGATGATGCTGATGCCGACGGAGGAGAAGGTTTTGGAGATGGTGACGATCCAAATTCGGCCCCTGTTGATATGTAAATTATGATAATCGAATCACCTTCGTATGGAGGTCTAGTTCAGGAGGACAGGAGCCGAGAAGGTTCGTGAAGCTTCCGCGCGATACTGCCATCGCCCCAGTCGAGTCGTTATTAAAACAATCGAATGGATGCGGACAATAGTGCCAGAGATGAGCCAAGAGAGATTCAGATTCGAGTGTCGAGACTCAGACTGGGTCGGGTACCCCCAAAAAAACGAAAATATATTTTCGTTGGCAAATTTAGGTGTGCCGGGGCACTAGACTAATATACTCAGAAGTCGTTTTTGTTTGAACATGTAAATGTACAATATTCTTTTTGCATTATATCACTGGAACAGGGCCAAATTAGTTAGATGTCAACGTTCGTTACGAGCTGAGTTCTGAAGGCCGTACACTTCTCAAGTGCTCTACTTATTGCAACTCGGTCCACCGACCCAACTACCCGATGTCATGTCACGATGCACCGTTCGGTTCTGACCCGATCATATCTCGATTCATTCCATTTCTGATTCGGTGCTACATCTTCGATTCCGATGTCTCGCTGACGAACTATCCCGGTGACGGTCATACAGTAATGTCATACTATCATGCCATCATCGGGTCACATTGTCAACCCTCAGACATCTGATACTCATTTTCATCGTCTCTTCAATCTGAACCCGAATTCGACCGTAGTCCGATGATCTGATCAAGTGTCACCATGACCATCATACGGCACTGTCATACTAATGTACTATCATACTGTCATCCCTCGGACATCTGGTACTCCTTCTTACCGTAATCTCAAGCCCGACTTCACTGTCACCCTGTCAATTCCTGATTACCCTTGGTGACACACATCAACATCCGGGGTTGTTTAATGCGAAAATACTTGATATAATTACATAGATCGGTCCACTTCAGCATATTGGACGCAGACCAAAAGGGTGTGTAAATAGAATATAAATGGTACAGAGTGTATTTTCTGAATCAGATGACAAGATTCGCGATCGGTCGTATAATCAATGCAGGCGGCATTTTTCGTACAGCAATACAGTGAATGACTCATGCACCACGTTAACGTTACCCGTGATGTATTCAAACTAATTATGGAAGACCCACGAGTACGCTAATTGGCAGGAGGTGTCACGTTTACGGTATTAGTATAAATTACGGGAATGATATCCAATCGGTGGAGATCGTGTATAAAGCGGAATTTGATGCTGCACGTTGGACGGCACATGATCCTTGCTTGAGTCACTGTACGGAATATTCGCAGATTGTGGATATCCACATCAGGATACGGCGCACGCACGAGACACGGGAAATTTACAAAACATGAAATCTGAGCAATTTATACACAAATCATATAAATCATGAAGACTTGATGAATTGCGTCCTCTGCTGACGAACTCTCGCAAGCGTATTTTAGCCACATAAATACAGGGGTCACACGATGCGGGGTGGCGACACGGAGCAGTAGTCCTTTGGTGAATGGTGTGACATGACACTGACGAGAGATGGATGTGTGTCGTTCTTCATGCGGAATGTTTGTGAGACACCTCGCGAGTACATACTATGCACGGAGTACAGGTACTTCGCATAGTATTCGTATGCACGCCTCAAACCTGATACTCTCGATCTCTCACAAACGAACCCTTCGCTCGTTCGTCTGTCTCGCCTATCCAGCGAGTGGAATACCCGCCTGTCTGTAAGATATCGATATTTACGGTGAAATTACAGGTTTGTATTCGTAAAGTATTTCGTTGAGCAGGAAGCGAGAAGTTTTAAAGTTTTAAAGAGACGGAAGTAAAGAAGCGTTTAGAGTACGTAACGTACGTAACACAATACTTGTCACCAGCCCACGCATTTGTTTATCACCCTGGATGTGTATCGATGTAGGATCTACCGGAAAATTAGGTGTTCGCACCTCGAATGGTTCCACGGTGCAAGAGGTTGAGTAGTGAATGGGAATAGGGGCGATGGTAGAGTATGCTCGGGGTGGAAATCACGTTACGTGATTTCCTTCCTGGCAACCCATTTTCCCGTGGTCACATACAGCGCGTGGGGGGCGCAACCCACTAGCGTTTTATTGTTTCAATTACCCCTGGGAAGAACAAATTTGGTAACTGCTAGGCGTGCAATCCATGTTTGTACTGGATTTACAAATTCGGGCGCTTTTAGGGCCTAAAAGCGCCCACCTGTAGTACCCTGTACACATGTACGCATTAGCGACGTACAGTCAAGGAGGGGTGGGGGTGCAACCCGCTAGATTTTTTGTTTCAAAGATTACCCTTTGGAAAACCAATTTTGGTAACCGCTAGGCCTGCAATGATAGGTTTTTATTGCTTTTGTGGGGGCAGTACGTATACGAGGACGACATGGCAAAGCGGACAAGGGATACTCCTCCCACTGGTACCCGTGCTAGTCGTGTGCGCCGCACTTATCCGCAGCCGGTACGGTATTGCGTGTTTTGCCAATTTCTTTCAATTCATCGGTTTGCGCTAGTTTGTTTGTTTCTCGTACTTGATAGCTGAAGTGGGTCTGACATGTGCTCTGTTTGGTATAGGCGACGGCTGATGCTGGTGGTGGTGGTGGTGGTGGTGATGGTGCCGGGCGTGGTGGTGGCGGTTGGCGTGGTGGTGGCAGCGGCCCGGCACCTGCGGTAAGCCAACTCCCTGACTCCATGCTGACTTCACCTGGCACAAATCAGATAACTTAACAGTGGTAATAGGTAGAAAGGGCTTGGCGCCCTAGTAAAAATAGCCTACGTACTCAACTTATAATTGAGTCTCTTTTTTCTGTTTCCTTTTTCTTCTTTTCTTTTCGTTGCTGACTTCTCCTCCAACACACACGCCTTCGTTTTATGGTACAGGAGGGGACGGCTCGTACTGGGCGTGGTGGTGGTGCCCGTGGTGGTGGTGCCCGTGGTGATGCCGGGCGTGGTAGTGCCCGTGGTGGTGCCCGTGGTGGTGGCAACGGCCCGGCACCTGCGGTAAGTCAAATCCCTGCCTGACTCATCGTTATATGCGTGAGCACTAAGAAACGGCCCCAAGCGCGCTCCTTGCTCACAGGACGCATCTGGCAGACACTCGCAGCTGTGCGGCCCCACGCGCACAAATCAAATAACTTGGCAGTGGTAATAGGTAGAAAGGGCATGGCGCCCTACGTAGTAAAAATAGCCTACTCCACTTATAATGGAGTTTATTTTTCTGGTTTATTTTATTTTCTTTCCTTTTCTTTCCTTTTCTTTCCTTTTCGTTTCGTTGCTGAATTCTCCTCCAGCACACACGCCTTCGTTTCATGGTACAGGAGGGGACGGCTCGTGCTGGGCGTGGTGGTGGTGCCCGTGGTGGTGGTGCCCGTGGTGATGCCGGGCGTGGTGGTCGTGGTGGTCGTGGTGGTGGCAGCGGCCCGGCACCTGCGGTAAGCCAACTCCCTGCCTCACTGATCGTTATATGCGTGAGCAGACACTCGCGAGTGTACGTAGTGCAACTCTCACCCACCGCGTTGGGTTGTGCCAGGCTTTTTACCGTGGCCCTCAGGAGGAAGTGGTCGCAATCAGGCGGCTACTTCTTGAACCTGGCGACCCGGTGATGTACGCGGAGGTGGAGTGGCACAATGCCGCCACCACCTACGAACCAGTTTCCGGTCCTAGACCGAACGCAACAATCCTAAATTTAGGATTGTACCAGGACTTCGTTATGAGCGCCAATAGGGCGGGCTGCCGCCGGGTTCCGTGGAGGTGCACCCTCTGCGAGCTCAGCGGCTGGCCGGACGGTATATCCGATCCACCGCCTGTACGGCAGAGCCTTAATGGCTGCCGTCTGGGCATTTGTCAGAATTGCTATGAGCGGGTGATAGCAATGAAGCCTGAGTTCTGAATCTGTGAGATCTACTGAGATATGCATTGAAGTGTGATCAAGTTTATGAATCAACTGTCAAATGCATCAGTAGGAGATGAAGTTGCTCCAGCGATATGTGAGAGTGGATGGACTGTGCTCAACAGTTACCAGCTGTTATAATGAGCACAGTATCCTGCCTTCGGGTCTGGAGATATCTCCATCCAGCCCTACAACATGTTGTCTTATCCTGCTCCCATATCTATCGCCATCTCTGACATTCCACACGCACATATGTTTGTGGAATGATATCTATGCATTATACATGAGATATATGTTGTCACTCACATTGATCATTAACACTTGCCGATTTAGTGTAATGTCAATATATCTAGAACATGTACTGACATAAATATTGGTGTAAGTACTGTGATAAGTACTATTATGTATAGTTACTGTGTATACTATATGCTGTATAAACTTTGTGTATACACTGTATATTGTGTATGTACTTACTGATTGAGTACACATCTGAAGTAAATTGATACAAGTTAATCATGCATGTGTGTCTGTATACCAATAGACAGCATGTAACAAGCATGATGTATATCGATATATTTAGTATACTGTAATCCTGTACATCTCATCATGATGGATGATGAGTTAAATGGTGGATTTTCACAAGTAGCTCCGATGTATATCCAACCTCTGATTAACAGGAGAACAGCTGCCATATCTAAATCCTATGATAGAGGGCAGTTGAGCTAATTCCTGTCTTAACAATCGAGATTGGCATCTTACACTATTTGGGTTTTCATATATAACACTGGACTTGCAAGATCTAGCATGTTACACATGTGAATTGCAAGATGTCACAGTAAATCATAGGCATGTATAACAACAATGCACAGCCGCTATCGTGTTCAGGCTGTATGCGTGGATGCCAAGCAATAATGCATGGATTTATGTATGCCAAGCAATAGTGCATGTATTTGTGCATGCCAAGCAATAATGCATGGATTTGTGTGATCAGGCTGGTTATTATCACAGTATAACTCATGCACATAATCACAGTATGCTATGTGATCTGTGATCTGTGATCTGTGATTTGTGATATGTGATATGTGATATGTGATATGTGATTTTTGCCACTCACTCACAATCACAAAATGTTGTTATTTAACAGGCTGTCACTCGCACACTATCACAGCATGTATGTGTATAACGATGATGATGGTCGCACACACGATCTCTGCACAGCATGTGTGTGTATAACGATGATGATGGTCGCACACACAATCCCTGCACTGTTCTGCATAGATGGGCCTTATTTTAGCATGCGTCGATCTGTCGCTGTATGCGCCCATTTGGTGCGATTTACGAACATCGCGAGTCATTTTGCACACTGCATGTGTCGCGTGATACGAATTGTGAACATCGCACGTCAATCTGCATACTGATGCATGCGTTGCGCGGTACGAATTGCAAACCTCGCACGCCATTTTGTATACTGTATGTGTCGCGCGGTACGAATTGCGAAGATCGCTGTCGCAGTTGATGCGATCATGTACATCTCTGACGCTGTTGATGCGATCATGTACACTGACGCTCATCTTTCATGTACGCGCTTAATTCCCGCATATCGTACCATATCCTGCGATTATTGACAGTATACATGTACGATATTGATGTACGAATCGTACATTGTGCGCACACCTCGTCGCAGTATATTCTCTGCTGGAATGCTGCTGAATGCGATTATGGTCGCGCCGATGATTTTATGCATAACTTTGCTGATCGCTGACGATGTGTGTCGCTGGCGACGTATTGATGCAAAAGCTGTCGCGTATATGCAGATGTGTTGATATTCGACGGTATGTGCGAACTCAGTCGCGCTGCATACAATTCAATATATATATGTGTGTGTCAAGTCTGCTGCACACTTGTTCTCGTTCTTTGCCTGGACGGCAGAATACCAATGTCACGGTTCTATACGAACAATATGTGTGACGCTGCTGTTATTGAACCTACGGTAACAGCGAAACGCAATAGTTTGGTGGGTTATGAGTGCAGCAGTCTGTAGACCAGAAGATAGTGCTTGCGTGAGCCCAATGCTCCTCATATACTCTAATGCTCTCACGCATCTCATGCGTTACCACCATCGGGTTGTGAACCCGAGAGCACTAGGTGAACTTCCCGCATCGGCTGGTCGATATAGCCATTGATGCTCGCATGCTGTTCAGTGCATGCTTGAAGCGAAGACGCGTCTTATCAGGACACTTCGAATCTTCAAGAACGTGTCTTGCTTCGCCATCTCGATGCCATGTACTTGGCCTCTAGATGACAGATGTCACTCACCTTAGATGGGTGACAATCATACATTATGACTGTACATGTCATAGTCGACCGTACTGACAATACTTGACGACTGTATGTCATTATGACATATGACATGATATGATATGATATGACATGTATGACAGGTATGACATATATATCATCGGTCATATCCCTGACAAAGGGCACACCCCCGTTGTGGTGAGGTGGCCATCGGTGACGCCCCAAAGGCGAAAGCACGTGATGCATGGTTGGCCGACCCCCTCCCACACCAAGTAGCGGACGCGGGGGTTCTGGGGCGGCTTGCAATCTCCAACGGGCTTGACAATGCTACCGCGTGCGTGCACAGAGTTGAACGTGGCACCACCGGCTCCGTCCGCCCGCGCCCCGCCACCACCAGCGCCTGGGGATGGAGAAGGGGCAAGGCGGGAGAGATGTCCCTCGCTCTGCCACATTGTGGCAATGGTTGCGGAGGGCGAGGGTGGAGAATGTGAACCTGTGGCCAGCGGCGAGCCCACGTAGCACCACCAGATAGATAAAGCGGGGATACGTGCGGGGAGCTCGCCGCCGACCGGTTGAGGACGTGTTGAAGGTCTTGTACACGTCCAGCGTCGTCGTAGCCGGGATGAAATCTTTGATGTTTGTCGCCCAGGACTCGGAGAACCGTGAGCTGCGGGGCGGGGTCGGCGGTCTCGCGTCGATCTTGGTTTCCCGCAGCTTCGTCCAGAAGCGGAAAGTGTCGGGGTTCGTGGTGGTCTCGTGGAAGCGAAGGCGTTGCAAAGCGCAACGCCCATCGCGTGGGTGAACGCGAGCGGACTCCTAGTACAGAGCCAGAGCCGTGCCGTGGAGGACGCCCTTGAGGATGATGAAAATGAGCTCGTTGAGGGACCAGTGGTACTCGAGGTACTCGTGCTCGAGGTCGAAGAGCTTGTCGTACTCGTAGTGGGAGATCGGGGACAACACGTGACGAAGATTACCAAGAAGAACGGCGAAGTCGGTCTCGGAGTCAGGGCCGTCAAACGTGTAGCCCTTCTGCGGCTTGAAGCCATGGGAGCGGAGCACTTTCACGAGCTCATCACCGTAGGTAAACGCGTAATCCAAGCGCTCGCTGTACTCGTACTGATGTGATGCGCGGACCGGGGTGGACTCCCATACCGAGGCATCGCGATGAAAGTCAGCGGAGGTAGCAGCCAGCGAGATGAACTTGGGCTTGCTGATGAGTGCGGACATGCGCACCACCGGATCGGGATCTTGACCCGGCGTCCGAGAACCCCTCTGAGAAGTAGGGGCCGCAGATCCGGGGAGTGCGGAACCAACAGGTGTTCCAGATGCAGCCGCGGCACGCGCGGATCGGAGGGACTTCACCACTGGTCGAGGGCTTCGCCGGCAAGACGCCATCGCTGGAAGCACGTAGTTTGGCATGGTCAAAAATGCGTAAAAGCGGTAGGGCACTTCTGTAGCCCAACTCTAGGATGGTTTGACGATAAAAATTTGTCGCGGCCGCGATCGCTAACGGTGGCCGAAGACGGAATGTGGTGGCTGTCGTGAGGACGAAACAACTGCCTAGACGGCGTTGATGTGCAAGGAGGGCTCGACGCGCTCCAAGGACCAAAAGTAACTGTCAGCAGGGCTCGCTATGCGAACGCTATGTTGACGCGGCTGCTACTGAACAGTAACAGCCGAAAGTAATATTATGGTGGGTTATGAGTGCAGCAGTCTGGTGACCAGAAGTGCTTGCTTGAGCCCAATGCTCCTCATATACTTCCAGTGCCCTCACACATCTCATGCGTTACCACCATCGGGTTGTGAACCCGAGCGCACTGGGTGAACTACCCGCATCGGCTGGTCGATATAGCCTTTGATGCTCGCATGCTGTTCATTTCATGCTAGAAGCGAAGACGCGTCTTATCAGGACACTTCGGTTCTTCAAGACTTGTCTTACTTCGCCATCTCGATGCCATATACTTGGCCTCTCGATGACAGATGTCACTCTCCTTAGGGTCGCTCCATTTATTGTCGCAGGGGGTTGGGATTTCCGTTTTTGTCCGGTGGGTGGGGTGGGGTCGAGGGATGCTTTTGTCCGGTGAATCCATGAAAATGTCCGCTGGGTAGGTGGGGTCCTAGAGCCAATCCCAACCCCCCTGCGACAATAAATGGAACTTTAGGTGGATGACAGACATGACTGTACATGTCATAGTCGACCGTACTGACAATACTCGACGACTGTATATCATTATGACATATGACATGAAATGACATGACATGACATGACATGACATGACATGGTATGACATGTTTGACAGGTATGACATGTATGACAGGTATGACACACATGTCATCGGTCATATCCCTGACAGATCTCACCTCTTAGAAGTGTTGTGGCCTCACAATATAGGGTGCATATCTTTGTATATGTCTTTGATGTCTTTGTTGTTGAACTGGCCAGTCTTCTTACACCGATGAGGCGTCCCTCAAGGTGTTTTAGGATATCGGGGGGAACTGAGTCCACTTTAAACCCTCACCTTAGGCATATAGCCCCACAGTTCTTGGGATGTAGCCCCCCTGATTGCTTTGCGTTTCGTATTTCAGAGTGACGCGCGTTTCGTATTTCAGAGTGACGCTCAGGGTATCTTCCGAGGTTTACGTTACGGAGAGATATTGCGCTTGCCGATCGACGAAAACCCATTGGGTACATGTTTCCACGGCCTTATATAGTGCATCCACCCCTTCCTCCCCTCCTGAAGCTGCTATGGAGGTTCATAGGCAGAATGGAGAACCTTTTCAAGGTTTGTTTTAATGCGAGTGGAGAAGGCCCTGCTTAACGAGACATTTGACTTTAAATCCTGCACCCGATCTGCCAAACTCCTTTTTTCGGTCCGGTACGCGCGCTCTGACGAACATTTCATAGATGGATTCGACAACGTACTGATGTGAATTCGTTTAGTCATGTGTGTCAAAACACAACTCAGGATCACAACTCCATCTACCTCAGCATTCCGGCAGCGCAGAATGACTGGCCATAAGATCCGAATGACAAACCACGGTCTGGCGAAGGCAGTATAGCAGTTTTTCATTATCCACAGATATGGTACCCGCATGTATGCGTATCTGTGCAAGGGTATGATTTGGTACAAGGCTCACTACACCTCAGCAAGGAAGGATCAATTCCCGCTCCTGTCATATCAATTTGATGCAGGAAAAAAATGTTAGGGATGTAACCCTGCAGTTCTCGGGATGCAGCCCTGCAGTTCTTGGGATGCAGCCCTGCAGTTCTTGGGATGCAGCCCTGCAGTTCTTGGGATGCAGCCCTGATTATTATTCGGTCGGCAATCATTTGCCAAAGTCATCGGCTATCAGCTTATTGACTCAGAAGCCACAATGTTATAGAAGCTACGACCTATCGTGACCATATGCGGCAGTTATGCCTTCAGCATACGTAGACAATATGATTATGTGGAACTTATAATCCCACTTAAGTTGCATCATGATAAATTTATCCATGTCTTAACAAGTGTTCAGGATTTGATAAGGGGTTGACGCCCCACAGGTCAAAGGTCACTGTCTCGTAAAGCTCGCCTCAAGTGTCCCGGTGTGGCACAGACATGATGCTTCCTTAACCACAAGGGAGCTGGAAATATAAGAATGCCCAAGATATCCGAAGACAGGAGGGCTCTTTGTTGTCAAGAGTTGCTGTCTAGATGCTTAACCTCGATGGGGTTGCATTCGGATACAAAACTGTGCAACCATACATGTGACTTATGCATTGGTGTATGACTTTGGTGAATTGTCTCTTGTCATGAACCTGGAAGGAATGACGGGCAAATAGCTAGAGCGGCGGATCTCGCTCACTCGGCTTTGCTGTTATGGAATTCGATGCCTGAATGGCACAACTGACAATCCTTTGGCTCAGATGCTTCCCTTCAGACACTGGCAACAACCTGTGCGCCAGCTTCTCTAGATGTGGGGGAAAACCATGGATTAACAATTCATCAATCAAAACACATGTTACCAAGGCTAATTCAACGAATCCTTCAGCTCTTGAAATCCAACAATCAGCATCTCAGGCTGTTGACGTCAAAGTAATGGTCTTAAGCTTACAAAAAAGCTTATTCACATTTTAAAATCCATCGTTCTCCTATGTCAGTGCCCTTCATGTAATATGATAGAGCTGGAGAAATATGCATCTATGATTTCTTCATAATGAACTTCATGTGTCAGTAAGTCAAAGACTTCATTTGATGTTTTATCGGAATGATGTACCGTGTCATCAAATTTTATGACTGATATATACAGATGCTGGAACTTTTCATAAGATTTCTCTATTTAATCTTCCAAGCAAAATCACAATGATGTAAAATCAAAATGATGTAAATCGATTTTTGGCAGCTGTATGAAGAATGAATGAATCTATACTCCTTCCTCCCCCTTTAAAAAGAGGTGTATCAAACCAATCAGATGGTGATGGAGAATGCCATTCAAATATTATGTCATGTGAAAAATGGTTTGATATAAAATCAGACTGAGATTACTCATCGAATCAAGTGCTTTCGAGGTAACAATGTCAATATGAACACCGATTCTCTCAACGTCGTACCGGCAACATGCCTGACGCTTTTGAATGTGGCGAATGCCAGATGTTGTCAAATGCCAATGTCAATTCACTATGATTCAATATGCAGTTTTTGGGTTGCAGCCCACATACGTTGTTGGTTCAGGATCACAATCGTGTGCCCAATTTAGACATTGTTTCTGGATAATGATTTTCATAATGAACAACGAAACTAGTGATGGTACCGAAGCTAATGGAGATTCAATCATGAATACAAATATCATTTCTCTATTGACGTAAACGGCTCACAGATTCAGTGTCTGCAGTGATAACAACTTATTACGAGCTGTATTTCCGTCCTTGATGAATGGCTGGTATGTCATTTCATTGTGACTAGAACATGGCATCGCCTAGTGATATGTGTATATATAAATAGTCTTCAGTACATGATCACTTATCTCAATGGTGCCTATTTTATTTTTGGGCATACACTATTCAGAGACTTGTCATGGTATGAATGATGAATGTGTCATTTCAATGCCGACAGAATTGTGACTTGTTGATGACTATTTGCCACTTATTTAAAGTTTCTGTAACTTTCCAGAATGAGAATGAACTGCGCTTGGAAACCATCTGCAGATTGCGGGTTCGAGTCCCGCCATGGCTTTTCCCAAGACTTCGTGGCCTAATGGACGAGGCGACAAATTTCTAAACATTCCAGAATGAGCTTTCAAAGAGTCATAATTCCTCAATGAAGCATGCGTGTCTTATGTGCCAAAATGATATGAAACCACAAGTATGATGTCAATCTATATGTGGATGGTTTATACCATTGTATGCTATTCCACAAATAAGTAGTGATGTCAGAATAAAACTTTGGACAATTGCAACTCAGTACAAACCCGAGTGCATTCAAGTCCACTTGTATGCTCAGAATCTGAATCTAATGTACTTTCTATATGCACAGGATAGAATATATTTTCTATGTGATTCTGGATTCAGGAACTAGAGTCAATGAAAAACTCCTTTCCTATTTCAGACGATGAAACCTTTATTCCCTTAGGTGCAATACCTTATCTTAAGGAATAGTCATTTTCAATACAAGTTTCAATCGATTTTCTCAAATCTGTCACCTTTATGATGATCAGACTGGTCAATTTTACAGCATAACCCACTTCCCCTTGCTGAAGGAGATGACTCCCTTTTTAGGGTCATAGGGCGATATGTTGGCTGTTTTCATATGACACATGGAATACATGAGTGGCTCGGCAATTTTTGAGAATTTTGGTATAAATCTCCTGAACTGGCCGACCATGCCCAAGAATGACCGAAGTAGACTTGCCATCTTTAGCCATGCGGCGTAGAGGCTGCTTGCCAACAGTTGGGCCATAGGCTGGATAGCTATGATAGCTATATTGGAGGCTGAATAGCCATGAATGCACGGACTCTGTCTTCCATGATGGATAGACCTCTGAGATGTGGTGTCCGATAAATCAATACATCTGACAAACAACTCAACCTTAGAAGGTCGGATGAAGAGCTGATGATCTCTGCTGCTCTGAAAGAACTGGCGAATGAGAGCAGAGTGTCTCTATAAAGAGTAGAAACAATCATATGCACTGTATTTTTTTGATGTGCACTACCGAAATGCCTCGTGATATAATAATTTCACAGAATAGGCATTGTTCAATGGCGGTATGATCATCAGATATGTAATGACCAATGAAGATAAGATAACCGGTATGGCTTATTCAACAGGCATGACTACCTCAAAGAGATGTCACTACACGGATACATTTCAAGACATAAGGGCAATAGAATTATTATGTAGCCTTCAAAGGCAGCTAGCATTTATGCTGCATTGGTCAGCTCGGTGGCTTTGACCTAGGTGTTGTACTCAGGCCGTAGCCTGCATATTGCATTGAGTACTCTTGACACCTTTAATGATCCAATCAGATGATATGTATGAAATATCAAGAATGGTTGCTCTTTTTCGGTGATCATCGGTGGCAGAGGCTATGGTGCTTGCACCGAATCGATATACAATTCTAGTCTGGATACAGGCTAGACCAGATGTATACAAATGTCTAGGTCTTCGAAATCAAGCTCATATGTACGTCATGGCTGATGACCTTAGAAATGTTCGATACATATGTGTGTCAACTTCATGGAGCTCTGCATGGTTTGACTGTATATAGTCACGATTACCAAAACAACAACGATGATGCAACTTACTTGTTTTTTATTTGTCTTTATTATTTATTTGGGTTTTAGTTGTATTTTTTTAGCTTATCAGCTTCCCCCCCTCAAGGAAGTGTAAATTGCTAGGCGGTTGTCAGGCGCCGTTTAAATACACCAGAGGTCCGACCTCAGATGTGATGACGTGGTAGCTTACGATGAAGCTGGATAGCAGTTCTCGGGATGCAGCCCATTGCACCGAAGGTGCATCGCAGTTTTTGGGATGCAGCCCGAATTCACGTCATCAGCGTGGGTCACATAGTGCCCATGAATGTGCTGTACAAAATACAACACTACCCTCCAGCGGCGAAGTGGTTTGCTATTACCATCATCGTATGCTGTGGGATATCAAATATATAATCAGAGAGCATGGTAATATGTGTACCATGTTGTCGACATCGGAGGGACTGTGTCTTTTTTAAACTCCTCATGACTTATGTATAATGGTGTTGTACTGACGTCAACACCTTCTCTCTGAGTGATTTATTGATTTCAGATGTGATGTCGTGGCAACCAACCTTGTCCGCTCGTACCGGGGGTTGTATGGAATGTGTCCACGTCATCAGCACGGGTCATATTGTGCACATGCATACGCGGACGTAGCGCAGGTCACAATACAGTGCCCGAGCATACGCGATTTTAGCGTAGGTCACATTGTGCCTGATATCATTACATCTGAGGAAATCTATTACTCATCTTTGTGAGTTTAGACAGCGTTGTTCTGATTGCAACGCTTTTTCTGATGATTTATATATCACAGCTTATACCAAATGTGGTGATCAGTCCAGTGCAAAGAATTGTCACCGGAATGTACAGGGATTGTGAATGATTACAATCCAGCCGGAGGAATAATCTCAGCAGCTGTTCTGTACTAATGAATTCATCGGAGTTATACTCATTTCGACGATTCGAACCCTGTGACATTTTCAGTGATGACAACTCATATGAATATACAGGGGATTCCTCAGAATGCTTTTATGTGATGTCAACATATTGTACGGACCAGTTCACCTGCATCCAAGGACGAAGGAGTTACGCCTGGAAGGTTTTGCATGGTGGTCACCCAACAGTTATCAGCTGTTATGCGGGTGCCACATCCTGCCTTCGGTACTGGGATTATATCAACCAGTCCTATAGCGATGCACCTGTCCTTCCCACTCTTATGTATGGCTATAGTGCCAAACTGTATCAGGCGGGATATATACATATTATATAACTATCATCTTCTGATCCAATGATGTGCTGTCACAACTACGAACGCCCCAGACACGGGGGGTTGGGGAGCTGCAGCCCACAGCAGGGTCTCCCAGCTGTCCCCACTGGTCACGCCCCACTCCCCATGCGATTATACCCATTTTCCTACTCGGTTATTACCACTTCTCCCCACTCAGTTATTACCACTTCTCCCCACTCAGTTATTACCATTTCCCCCCACTCGGCTACACCATTTTCCCCCATTCGGCTACCCCCATTCTCGCCCACCCAATTATACCATTATTTCCCCACTCTGTTACACCAACTACCCCGTTTTCGTACTCAGGCACCACCAGTTCCCATAAGTCATCCCACCGCGATACGTCCCCGTCAGCCAGTCACCCTTCAGATATAAACCCCGCCTCATCACGGCACAAGAAACGCACATAACACACTATTCGATGAAAATGACATTATCATATGTCATTTTTGGATTTATATATATTTCATAAAAATCAGGGTTTAGTGATATTTATGCGCGAAATAGGGATACATAAAGGCAACACGGTAGAAAAGTGCAGTATGCGTACAATGAAAACACCGAAATATGCATACATGTATCATTCTTTATTCAAATGTTTACGAGTAGAGTACTTTTCACCCTATACCGTCGAGGCATGACTGATACTATCAGTCAGGGCGGTCGACAAATCCTACTATTTTATTCATCATTCTCATCTTCCTCATCTTCATCATTCTCATCTTCCTCATCTTCGGCAGTGGCTGCTTCCTTCCCCTTCGCCGTCGGTTCGCTCTTCGATTTGGGCTTCAACTCGGCATGCTGATCGGGCTCGTTGTCGAAATTGATCAGCCGTTGCTGCGCAGAGCTGACCATGAACTGGTCGTGGTCGAAGCCGATCGCGTTCATACCACACCTCATGGCGGCCATGGACGTCGAGCCGACGCCGCAGCAAGCGTCGAGAATCCAGTTGAGTGGATGGCCGTTCTCATCCATCTTGCCCGGATTGTCACCGAGCATGTGGCACTGGATCAGCTCCATCAACAGAGCTTGGGGTTTCTGATGGTTATTCACGGCTTTGTTGTCGCGTTTGAACATCTGGTGCACAACCGGGAAGCCGCGCAAAAGTGACGCGCGGCTCACACGTTCACCTTCTCCAGAATCAAAGTTGAACATCCACTCCGGCTTTTTAGAAGACTCCCCCTGGGCATCGCTCTTTACATGGTACCCCAGGACGCCACATTCAACGTCATTGTAGCGCACGGTCTTGTTGGGGTTCATGTTCACGTTCTGCTTGTGCCAGAAGAACCGCTCCGCGCGGCCGGATCAGTAATTGTCAATCACCTCCAGGAAATCGTTTTGTTGGACGAAACCGCAAAAGATAGCGACTGTCCATGCCGGGGCGGTGGTCTTGGCGTTGAAAGACTCCAGGAACGGTTGCACCTCCTCCTTGGTCATCGCGTCGGGAGTCTTCTCCTTGTCAAGGGCGTAATTGCAGTCGATGATCGTCCCCGTGAAGGGCAGCCTCGGGACGTCCTTCATATCGCTCATGCTGCCCTTGACGATCTTCCAACGAGGGAACATCGGCACGTTCGTCTCATGTGTGGGCTCGTCGTCCTCAAGGCCTGCCTCTCCTGGAACCTTAAGCTCCGGCCCCTCGGTCCGCGCCTCCCGATAGAGTTTGATGTCGACTTTCACCTCGACCTGTTGCAAGCCTTGGATGTGCGCCGCGCGTGGCGCCTGCGCTTCTTTGAGATTCGCCCGCGCGTCCTCGACGTAATTCAAGATCGCGTGCGGAACTTCCCCAGATCCCCCCCGGCGCGCTCCCCCCTGAGTTGAAGGTAAGCAGCCGATCAACGACTCGATTTTCTCTTGGGAGCTCCAGTAGGGGGTGAACTCGGTCTTGAATTCGTCCCAGGTTTGCAATCCCGCCGCGGACACCAAGTGCTTCTGCACCATGCGTTCCTTCTTGAACTGGCTTATCATCAGGCCCCCCTCTTTTACTGACAACTCCTTGTTGATAATCTGGCGCAGATACGTGTCCACCTTGTCGAACTCCGCCTCCCCCGCCAAGCCGCCCAAGTTAATCCAGAACGTCATACCCATGGATTTGGCATTGTGGAGAAACTGAGCTTCTTCCACCAAAATGCCTGCCCCTTTAGACGAGCCCGCTCCGTGGTCCCCGCCTCCTCGTTGCACCTCGTCTTCCATCTGCAAGTAAAAAAAACATTTTTAGCATGTCTTAAAATATAGAAAAGGATGCTTGGGGGGGGTAAACACTGTTTGAAGCAGAAGTAAAAAGTAATTTACCTGTCGGTTGGAGGTGCCCTTTTTGCCAGCTTTCTTGGCGGGTCCCTTAGCGGGCGAAGATGAGGCCTTGCGCTTTTTGGTCTTCGAAGCCAAAGGGTTTTTCATGCCCTTCAGGTCAAACCTTCTGTAAGCCTCCATGATGCTAACGCAGAGGTCCCACGTCTGCGGCCGGAAATTGGCAATTGTCCAGTGCATGAAGTAGTGGTTGATTTGCGTGCCGCCGAACACAGAATGCTTGGACATCGCTACTTCCTTCACATGCGTCTCCATCGACTGGTTCAAGTGAGACATTACGGGGTACCAACTTGTGACCCGATCGAGGTGAGCGTTGATGTCATCGTCCAGCGTCTTCACCGTCACCTCTACCTCAGGGAGGGTCTCAGGGTCTCCCTCGCGCTCAGACGTCTCCACATCCTCGAGGTACTGGAATCCCTTGGGATATTTCTCGGGATCCGGAACTGAAAATCCATGCTGTGATTCGAACTCCGCCATTTTTTGCACCAGCCCTCCGACCTCGTAATACCCAGGTTGATAAGGGGTACCCCCTTCGGTGTCCTCGGGGACACCGGCGACGAACTCGGAGATCAACGCTTCTCAGTAAACCTTGTACACGACCCCATGCTTTTCGAAAAGGGTCGAACGAAGCCCTTGCATGAACTGAGTGTTGTCTTTGCCTTTCGTCTTCTGGTCGATTTGGTTCTGCATCTCGCCTAAGAACCGAATCATGTCAGGCGTGAGACCGATGTAGATCTTGCTCTCGAAGTACGCGAAGGCTATCTCCAACGGGATTTCCTCGTGACACTCGTCGGTGGCTTGATAACAGTGCTGGTGCCCAAAAACCTTGCCTCTGTATTCTCCCCTGAGAGCGTTTTTCAGGGAGAATTCGGCACGGGTTTTGACATCGTCGATCGCAACAAGACCCGCATTGAAAGGGGCCCACGGGTTCTCCTTCCTGCTGGACTTGATCTCGTTCACCCAGCCCCTCTCTTGATCCCGGCAGGCCTCGTACCCCGTCGCGTGGTACATGCATTCAATGGGGAGACGAAACACACTCCCTTGCTCCGCCGCCTCATCGTCGAAATCCATCGGGTTCGGCCACCGGTGCTCCATCTCGATTTGCCTGCACAGCTTTGCTTTCTCCTCATAATCCATCTTTGCTGCATGCTCCACTGTTAGCTTAGCGTGCCACCCATGTGCAGCCACCTCGGCTGCCTTCCTTGCCTCAGATGGGGTGGCCACTTGAGACATATCCACATTAGCGCCCGCTCCAGTAAACGCTCTGGAGCCACCAGGTCCTTGAAGGGCGCGTTCGGCAGCACGCTGCACATCCGTTCTCCTGGCAGCCTGGGACAAGACGAAACTGTTCATTAGCTAATGAACGCCTTCCGCCCCGGTCAGGGCTCAGGGCGCGCGGTTCGAGGCGGAAGGCGTTCATTAGCTAATGAACGCCTTCCGCCCCGGTCAGGGCTCAGGGCGCGCGGTTCGAGGCGGAACTGTTCATTAGCTAATGAACGCCTTTCGCCCCGGTCAGGGCTCAGGGCGCGCGGTTCGGGCAAAAAGCGTTCATTAGCTAATGAACGCTTTCCGCCCCGGTCCAGGCGCAGGGCGCGCGTTTCGAGGCCGAAAGCGTTCATTAGCTAATGAACGCTTTCCGCCCCGGTCCAGGCGCAGGGCGCGCGTTTCGAGGCCGAAAGCGTTCATTAGCTAATGAACGCTTTCCGCCCCGGTCCAGGCGCAGGGCGCGCGTTTCGAGGCCGAAAGCGTTCATTAGCTAATGAACGCTTTCCGCCCCGGTCCAGGCGCAGGGCGCGCGTTTCGGGGCCGAAAGCGTTCATTAGCTAATGAACGCTTTCCGCCCCGGTCCAGGCGCAGGGCGCGCGTTTCGGGGCCGAAAGCGTTCATTAGCTAATGAACGCTTTCCGCCCCGGTCAGGGCTCAGGGCGCGCGTTTCGAGGCCGCGAAAGCGTTCATTAGCTAATGAACGCCTTCCGCCCCGGTCCAGGCGCAGGGCATGAAAGGGACGTACCGAAGCCTCTACAAATGGTACCTCGCCAGCAAGTCCGAGGTCATCGATCACTCCCGCTGGTCTCCTGCTTTGCCAGAAAGGAGCTGTAATCGACGCTTTCCACGCCTGGTTTACATAGCTCGCTAGATAGAATTCTCTGCTTTTATTTTCTTCTGTTGCCCTAGTTTTCAAACTTTGAAAAGCCAAAAGCCGATTTGTGTGCTTTGGAAGGCTTAAGGTTTCCTCAAAGTTTGCGCTGTCTAATTCGATCACAGTGAGCTTTTTGTTTCTGAATGCGACGAAATACAGAATTGGAGTCTGGTTTTCAATGATACTGTACGCTACGCGTTTCTCAGGAAGGAGGCTACCCCCGACTACAGTCGAAGAGGTAAACTGAGGAAAACTGAAAATTATTTCTTCATTCTTCTCGGCAGGGTCATCAGAGTGAATCACTATTTGCAAACTGTCTGGAGGATCGTCGGCTTCAAGGGTTCTAACAATGCTCCACTTGTTACCAAGATAGAGCTGGAAAATATGTTGATCCCTCAGTGCTTGAAATGTTTCGGCTGTCGCCATTGCGAAATGAGAGAAATTGGCTGTCAACTGTGAAAGGGGGGTGTGTGAAAGAACTTTGAAAAAGTGATGTAACTTTAGCAGAATATTAAAAGTCATTTCTGGCGGCTAAAAATGACATGTCAAATATCGATGACAATTTTAATAAAAAATGACATTCGCTGTCGCTTTCTGATTCGGTCTGTTCAGATCAAGGATATGATTTTAAGATATCCTGGTGTCATTTGCGCTGAAATCGAGGATCGATCGATTCAGTAAGATAGAAATTCTTGGTTGACTCGCAAGTCTATATCATTTTTAGAACGTAAAAACGGCTTCATAAGCTAATGACGGCTAATTTTGACGAAAATATGTTTTCTATTCCTTTCGATGAAGGTTGCGAGATTATCTGCAAACCGTGCCCGGGAATAGTTATTGAAGATTCTATGGAAATAGGGGCTGACTTTTTCAATCATGAGCCAATTCCAAGCACAGCCCCAAGCGCGAATACGCAATTGGTTCTTTGGAACGCGCCTTTGACGTGTAGATCGGAAGTTAGCTCTAATTCTTCACGCGTTTCCGGGTCACGCGCTTTGCGCGAAATTGACTTACAAGAGATAAAAAGCATACTTGATACAGAATTTTCAGAGACAAGTTTGGACTTGAGGAATGAAGACCCTCTTGTTTGTTTAAATGGTGAAGTAAACAAGCAGATTGTCGTGCGCAAACCGTACGAATCCGACATACGCAAGAAACAATATACGGGCGTAATTAGTATTAAGCAGCGACGTTTGCAGGCTGACAGTATATCAATGGCAGAAACCATTAAGTGCAATTGCAAGTCGCACTGCTGTCTATCTTTCTCATCCGCAGATATTCAGTCTTTTCGCGAAAATATTTTCAGCATGTCGCAAAAAGATAGGAAGGAATACTTCGTGAAGGACTTGCTAAAAAATAGCTTTCGATCTGAGGACAAGTTCGACTTCAAATACTTTTTGGGCAAGAAGCAGGTATGTTTATTTTTGAACTCGTTCATTAGCTAATGAACGGCCTCTGGCCAAAGCGCGACTCACAATCAGACACTTTGGCTGCGGGAACCGTTCATTAGCTAATGAACGGCCTCTGGCCAAAGCGCGACTCACAATCAGACACTTTGGCTGCGGGAACCGTTCATTAGCTAATGAACGGCCTCTGGCCAAAGCGCGACTCACAATCAGACACTTTGGCTGCGGGAACCGTTCATTAGCTAATGAACGGCCTTCGGCCAAAGCGCGACTCACAATTAGACACTTTGGCTGCGGGAACCGTTCATTAGCTAATGAACGGCCTTCGGCCAAAGCGCGACTCACAATTAGACACTTTGGCTGCGGGAACCGTTCATTAGCTAATGAACGGCCTCTGGCCAAAGCGCGACTCACAATTAGACACTTTGGCTGCGGGAACCGTTCATTAGCTAATGAACGGCCGCTGGCCAAAGCGAAATTTTTCTTGGACCTTGTGATAGATTGTGTAATGTCATCACAGGAATGTGGAATATTGTATCATAAATTTCTAAATAAATTTCATAAAGTACATTCGCGACGCGTTGGTCGAGTTGGTACGGCGCTAGGCTATGAACCTCGCACTCGTGGGTTCGATTCCCACTAAGGGTGTAGGTTGCGCAGATTTAAGGCGTGGTTTGGAGAGTGCTGACGAGCACGCGACGGCCGTCCCGCCTGCAGACGTGCAGTGCTGGGGGTGTCTCCCAAGCGTCTTAGATCCAGCCAACCTATAAAAACCCTCATGCGTTTCCTTGGATAATTTGTTAATAATTTTTGAGTGACGGTGTCTTTTGTTTTGTAACAGGTGTGCTTTAAGTTCTACTATATGGCTTACGGCATCAGCTACGGGTATCTTCACGACTGTCGGACACGCGTGCTCGAGGGCCGACACACGTTTGTTCATGGATTGACGTACGAGGAGGACAACCGCAAGATTTCTCTGAAACGCGAGTCGGTCGTTGCATGGCTCAAGAAATACGCCGACGAATACGGACAACACCAAGGCATGGTGAACAAGGCTACAATTCAAGCAATTGCAATATCTTTATGGCAGGAAAGATTGACCAGTAAATTACAGGTTGAGCAACAGCTCCTCCAAATAGTTACTTCAAGTTAGAACAGCCTCCAAATGGGCAATATTCAAGTCTTATACTTTCAAGGCGCGCAGTTCATATTCTCTAATCGATCTGTCCCATGTCGGCTGGCATATCATCATCTGCCACCTATACAAATCCTAATCAGAGAATATGCATTTGGACAATCCTAATCAAGACAGTTGATTTCATTGTCCCTTGCTGATCTTTGCTTTCTTCCTACGAGGAGCCACGTCAAGCCCTTCTTCTTCATCACTGTCACTTCTTATGGAATACTTCAATTGAGTTATATACTCATGTGTCCAACATCTCGGATATTTCCTAGGTTGCCTCTTCGTCTCTTCAGACACCCCAGCCTTATTCTCACCCATTGAAGTCAATCCAGTATCTGACCCATAAGGTTTCTTCGGTGGTGCATGAACAGTCTCCACCACAGAGGCTGGGGCATCCTCAGATATGGCCTCAGACTTCTGCTCGGTAATAGGCTGATCATCGGGCTGAACAGGTGAGGTCGGGGAGGTGCCCTTTGGTACCCAGTGAAGTTCACCCTTCTCATCCATGATCAATTGCAGTCCCAGTCTCTTCAACCTTCGAGCTTCAGCTTGTTCTTCAGCATCGTCAGCTACCAAGTCATCGAACTCGCTGACGTCATCCTCGGTGTCATCATATTCAGGCGAAGTTGGCTCCCATTTCGGACTGGCAGTGTCCATGTCATGTATGACACCCGCGTCATCTTTGTCATCCGAATCTGGTAGCTTCTCCTTACTGTTAGTGACACCTGCGTCATCATTGTCATCAGAATCTGGTAACTTCTCCTTGCTCCAGGACACAGCGCCTGTACCCGAATCTTCACTGTTCGTAGATGCTGAGTGTGTAGGCTTACGCCCCTGGTAGGGAATTCCATGATATTCATCATCGTCAATCACAATCGTCGGATTCCAGTACGCGATCCCAACGCGGCTAATCGGTAATGAGAATGGCGCTACCGGCGCCTTCAACTGAGTGGCGTCTTCTAGAAACCAGCCGCCGCCCCTATTACGCTCCCAGCGGCGTAGCGCACCAGAAGGGTGTACGATAATATGCTGCCAGCTATAATCAAGTCCAAGCTTTCGCTCCCCATAGTACGAAGTCAATGGCTCGGGAGTCCCCTTCCGAGCCCATTGCCATCTCACTGCCCCAGTATGCATAAATACAATATGCCAATCAAATGGCTTGGCCGGGCTATTGTTCCCTGGCACAACTCCTCCCCTCTTAGCTTGTTAGTACAAAGAGATGATAACTCAGAGTCATTTGTACAGCAGCTAAGATCCAGACACAGATCAGCCATGCTTATGGATGCGTGATATGCTTTTCTGATCGAACAGGTGCTCGAAGAGTTGGCGAAGCAATCCAGAGGGCAGAGGGTATACAGCAGCGGAGACTCCCGCTCCTTGTTGCCCAGGATGAGGCCCCAGTTGAGCAGTTTCCGGATGTGATCCCAGCGTCTGTTGGTGAAGGCAAGGAGTATCCATCGTACAGTACCGCATGTCCACTGGAGGAGGCGATTGTGTCCAGATGCAAGTAGGCTTGCGGTAGCCAGTGCCATACATACAGTAAGAGCAATACAACGGAGTGGGTAACCGACGAACTACAGGTCGAAATCGCAGCGCAAAGGGAAACCTGCCCATCGGATTTTCAATAAACCAGTGCTTGGGTTTGAGGAAGTCGAAGATTTGGAGCGTACGGCGTACACAGGCAGCAGCCTGTCGCAGTTGTCGCACCCCTGTGGTCTTAGCCTGACTGTATTCAGTGCACGGTGGGCTAGCCCAGATGACGTCAAAGTAACCAGGCGCGTAACGCTTGAAGTCCCAGTCCTGAACCTTCTCAGCGTAGGTAGGTTGCCAGCGAGGATCATGATCTACGGTGACCACGGTACTCTTCGGATAACATGACAGGAAACTTCTCTCCACACTACCTGTACCACTGAAAAGTACTAGTAGTCGCAACTCGCGTGTCGAGACCACAGAGTCCAGAAGAGCCAGATGCGTCACAAAGGCGTCAGAGGAGCGACAGTATTGTTCCCAAGGTAGGCAGTTGTCCAGAGAAAGAGGTTCCCTTTCATCGGCGGTGTCCAGGAAGGTTAAAGCTCTGGCGCGTTCCCGCCTTTGCTTCCGCTGCATTCTGACCTCCTGTAAGGCTTTTTCGCGGGCTTGTCCTTCTCGGGATAGTCTCAGTTGTTCAAACTCTGTGAGCTGTTCGAGTTCACCCCCGTAGTTCAACGACTCGCGAGTCTTCCAGGAGTCATGAGCATTAGAGTACCCAGTCCAGCGAACCAGAAATTCTTCTACTTCCTTACCTCCTCTCGCAGGTTTCACTCTTCGAGCCAAAATCTTAGACACATGTGTCTGGGATTGTCCATCCACGAGAACCTTGGCAGGAGTAGGGGTTTGCTGACGCAGCGCAAAAGCTTCATCTGCAGTGCGGTATTCCTTGAGGCGATGTTGCGCAAAAACATCGTGAATACGCCATTTAGGGGGTAACTTGAGCCGATAAGCTACCGGAGCACCTCTGTCAATTTCGGGTAGCTCTCGCTGCTGGTCCCTGAAGAACCTCTCGGTGATGGGTAAGGGCCCGTGCCAGCGAGGTCCCAGCTTCCTGAAGGATTCGCGGTTCATGATATTTTCCGTGAGATGCTTGGCATCTACCCAGACCAAGTCTCCCAACTGAAAGAATTTGGCGGTGTGACGCTGGTCAAACTGATGTCGCTGGCGTTGCTGTGCCAGTTCTAGCTTAGTGCGGGCGTCCTCTAGTTGAGCCGCGAATTTACTAGCCATCTCGTGGGCAGTACCTTCTCCACCCTTGCGCCTGGAGTGTTGTCCAGCAGCGGCTTGCAGGAACAAATCCAGTTGCGACATAGGCGAGTGCCCCAAGACCAACTCGAAAGGGGTAAAGCCGGTTACATCGCTCCGCGTATCGTTTATGGCGAACTCCACGTTGGCACACCACAAATCCCAGTCCTCTGGATTGCTGCCTACGAAGGACCTCAGCATGTCTTCTACCACGCGGTTGGTATGTTCAGCTTGTCCGTCCGAACGAGGGTTATAAGGCGTAGTGGAGGCCACTTTGGTTCCCATAAGTCTCATCAATTCCTTCCACATAGCATCCTGAAAACGAGGGTCGCGGTCAGAGACAATCTTCATAGGGGTGCCATGTAGTTTCGAGATGTGGTCGAAGTAGATTCGAGCTATAACCTCAGCGGAGCTGTCCTGGAAGTTCAACGGGATGATGTGAACCATTTTGCTGAGCTTACACGTGAAAGTAGCAAAGGCATCGTGATTCCGCGCCGTGACTGGCAGTCCAGTAACAAAGTCCACACTGACCACTTGCCATAGTCGCGTAGGAATAGTGTGCGGGTTCAGCAATCCATCCGGGTAAGAATTTCTCGGTCGCACCGCTTGACAGATAGCACAAGATGAAACCCAGCGTCCCACATCTTCTGCTGCCCCTTTCCACCAGAAGCGTCGCAGGACTCGTCCCAGAGTTTTGTCCCTGCCCGCGTGTCCAGCGGAAACAGAGGCGTGCGCCTCTTGCAGCACTACCTCACGGAGTGGTGAATCTTCTCCCAGTACCAACTGATAGCGTCCAGCGCTCACCTTCCACAACACATTTCCCACCACGCAGAAGTCACGAGTGCGTTGATGCGGAGCTTCTTGGATTTCTTTCCTTAAAGTCTGTAGGGGGCCAGGTCGCCCATATTCCGCTTGCAGCGCTTTGAGAAACTGACCTCCTGATATCTGCTGATGCAGGTCTCGAACGCTGGCCGCTTCTCCCGTACGCACGATAGGAGGAGGGGAACTCGTCTTCCTTTCCCGCTTGACACTCTGTCGAGCTGGCGGAGCGTACACCACTAGCAGGGGCCAAGGGAGATCCAGAAGGACTCCATCCGGGGCAGCGAACATCTGCACAGGTTCTCCTTGAGCGTCATGGGTAGGAATAATGTACTCCACTCTCATTCCCGCAGATCTGAACAACTGCCGCCACTGTGGCATGCGAGACTGAAAGTCAGGAAGGACAAAGAGAGCTGAAGTATTCTCAGGGTCCAGACGCCATTCTTCCACATATCTCCTCAGTACGGCCTCGATGGTCAAATGGTTGGAGGAGAAGGGAGGATTGCACCAGACGTTCAACCCTCGCCAGTTTTCCTTCAAGCAGTCCGTCCAGTAGCGGTTGACCTGACGATTCTTTCCTCCCAAGTCGCAACAGGCGTCCACCTCGAAAGGTCCATATTCTTGACTCAAGAAGTCGAACATGTCCGCACGGAACTTCCAGTCCTGTCGGTCGCTGGGCTCCAGGAGTCTGGTTGAGGCCTCGCTGCACTTTGGCGTTGCTGAGTAGTCAACAGGGGTCTTCCTGGGAGAAGGAGGCGAGGATGCTGTCAGTTTGCCAGAGCGCGTCTGAACTGCCAGGGTTGCTTCCTCGTACCCGGTTTCGGCCAGCTGCAGGGTATGTAAGGCGTCCATCCAGAGTTGAGGGGAGTCCATCCAGGTGAGAGTCCCACTGTACGCGAGAACTGGTTCCGGATCTTTGGTCTTGGCGCTGTTGGACTTGCGCTCCTTCAACTTGTTGGGATCTACCACTCCCAGGGGCGCACGTCCTTGGCGAGACTCTTTACCAGCGGCAGGTCGAAACTTGTTGGCAGTGTCTGCGGCTGAAGGAGGTCGCTGCGGTTTCCCAGTAACCGGGTGCACAAAGCCAGCTTCTACCAGTCCTTCTCTCGCGGAAATTTCCTTGTAGTCGGGTCGCCTGGACAGAGCGTCTGGAACCCAGAGTAGCGCCCCAGGAATGTACTCCATCTCGGGTACCCCTACCTCCACTAGATCCATGTACCAACGGGCTTGGCGTCGGCTGAGAGGTTGTCCGGGTGCCATTAACCAGACTAGGGGCTTATGGTCACCCTGCAATTGGAACTCGGTCCAGATGAGGTAGTGTCGCCAAGTTTGAGTAGTGCAGTGATGGAGAGCGCAGAGTTCTCTTTCGCCAGCATGGTAGTTCTGCTCGGCTCCATTAAACTGTCTGCTTTCAAAGGCGATGGGTTGCAATCCATTTCCTACGTCTTGCATCAGTACTCCCCCAGCGCCACTCCACTGGCGTCAGTTTGTACCACGAAAGGATGCCGTCCTTCGGCCGCCGCTTTCATATCGGGTAGCGCCAGAGTGGGTGAAGAACATAGCGCCTTCTTAATCTCCTCGAAGGCCCAACGCTGCATGGGTCCCCATAGCCAAGCGACATCCCCTTTGGTGAGCTGAGTCAAGGGTTGTGCTACTTCAGAGAAGCCCAGCATGTACCGCCGGTAGTACCCAGCCAACCCCAAAAATTGGCGCACATGCGTGGCGTTTTCCAGAGCGGGCCAGTCCCTGATGGCGGCCAACTTGTCATGTTGAGGTTGACTTCCTTCCCGTGAGATAACGTGCCCCAGAAAGCGTATCTGGGTCTGCAGTAGTTGACACTTAGACTCCTTGAGGTAGATGCCCTGGTTCTCACAGACTTCGAGAAATTGCTGGAGATGGGAAAGATGCTCCTCCAAGGTGTTGCTGAAGAGGATACAGTCGTCCAGGAATATTCTTACAAAAGGAAGATGTCCCAGAGCTCGCTGCATGCGTCTCTGATAGCAAGAAGGACTGTTGGTCAACCCCATGGGCATCACCAACCACTCATACGAGCCATAGGGAGAAGTGAACGCCGTCTTTTCCACATCCTCAGACGCCATAGCCATCTGCCAGAACCCATCTACTGCATCGAAGGAGGAGAAGTACTTGGCCCCATGCATGGAGTCGAACAACTGCTGAATGTCGGGAAGTGGATATTTGTCCTTGACGGTCAGGCTGTTGATGGCGCGGAAGTCGCAGACCATTCTGAGTACTTCAGGTTTCCCTGGCTTGGGAACCATCAGCACTGGTGCAGCGAACGGACTTGAGGAAGGCCTGATGTAGCCCTTACTCAGGAGTTCATCCAGGCGTTCTCGCAGTTGAGTCAGCTCCACCATGGACATCTTATAGGGCCTCTTAGCAGGCGCGATACCATTCCATCCCTCTTGCAGTCTCACATGGGCCACTTCATCTTTTCGCAGGGCGTCAAAGTTGGGCAGCGCTTCGCGAATTACTCGAGGTGAAAAGGACTCGATCAGCTTTTGAAACTTCTTTCTCCACTCGGGGGAGATTGAAGGGTCCTCCAAACTCTCGCTGGTGGCCATCGCTGATAACATCGAAGTCCCTACCAAAGGTGTCGCATAGGCCACTAAGATGTCGTGGGGTGTCGCGGCACTGTCCATTCCCGCATATCTGCGCCGATAGGCTTTGATCTCCTTGGTCGCTTGGGCCGCAGATAACATTACCATCGGTTCCAGAGCCATCGCGGTTCTCTCGCCTTTGCGTGTGGAGCTACGCCCCGGCGAACATCCCTGTATCCGCACGGATTTGCCATGATGGCGAAACTTGACTGATCCCCACCCATCATAGTCCAGCGTGACCGGCGAGAGGTGTCTCAACCACCTTCCTCCGAGTACAATGTCCACCTTGATGCCCAGAGGAAGTACTCGCATCTTGATGACCTCGGAGTAAGTCCCCTCTGAAGTCTCGGCGGTCAGCTTGCCGTAAGCGACTTGCGCAGAGGTCTGCACTGACCCATCCGCCAGGGTAACGTTCAGCGGCATTCCATTAGTGCGAACTGTGAGGTTCAATCTCTTGACGCACTCACTGGAGATGAATTCATCCGAGGCCCCAGAATCCACCAGCACGCGCACTCGCTGTCCCTTCAGCAAGGCCCAGAACACCAATAGCAGCGTTCCCTCTTTGTCCCGAATCGCAGTTAGCTGACTGTCCTGGTTCCACATTACTTGACCATCGCGTCGCAGATGTGCACAGATGGCTGCTCGTACTGGGTGATGCAAAGGTACGCGCTGCTTAGACCGGATAGGTCTTGTGCGCGGTGGTGCAGGCTGAGAACGATGATCCGGACCAAAGTACCATCCACCTTCCAGTTCGCGATCTGCTTGTAGCTGTCGCTCCTTGGCGCGTCGCTCCTGTCCTTGAGCGCGTCGTCTGGCGCGGCTCTGCGTGCGGCTTTCCAGAGGGTAAGAGCGAAGAGGTTGGATGGAAATCTCTTCCTCCTCTTCCTCCCCAGAGCTATCTTCTGGTTCGGACTTTGGAGTGAAAGAGGGGGTTTCTTCTTCCCGCGGTGCCGCCTGAGCGTCGGTGACGTTCGCTGGTGCTGCCACTGCTTCATTACCTTCCAGGATCGGCCGCAGACGATGGCGTTGCTGTTTCTGAATGGTTAGTAGCAGTTCCAGGTGGGTTTCCTCCTGGATGGTTTTCAGGGGAGTCGGCTCCACTCCTTCTGTCACCGTTGTCAGCACACTTGGATTGTTCTCCGATCTGGCGATGGCCAGCTGTCGCTCCATCAACTGCTGCGTGAAGTTGAGCGACCGCTGGGAGTCCTCGAGGTCTGAAATGTCCCCAGAAGTTGCGGGCTGCGAACTGGATGGAGATAAGGTTAAATCCAGAGTTGTCGCTGGATTCGCCTCTGATGGTTCCGCTGAGTCCAGGGAGAATGAATCACTTGCTGTTGATGGTAGGGTCAGGTGAGCCGCCTCTTCCGCAGCTTCCCTTTCTCGCTGGTTCCATTGGTGCACCCGGTATAGACTGCACCAGGCGTCTGGAATTCCTACATCTCCACCAGAACCTGGGATAGTACCGCACTCGGTCTCCAGAGATAGCTGAACTGCTCCTTCGGTTATCGTCAGGTCAGGGGTGACCTTCCCATGCCATCTGTACCAGCGGCGGCGATATCTGCGCCACCCTTCGGGTACCCATGCATCTCTCCATTTCTCATTCTCCTTTACCAGCGCTGCCGCGGCCATGTGCTCCGGGTGCGTCATCTCTCTCCAAGCGCGCGTGCGATCCGCCAGTGACTCCGCTCGAAGTCCTGGGGGTTCCTCTCCCAACCTCGTAACCTCTGCCTCATGCTGCAGTCGGTCTCGTACAGTCCTCGGAATTCTGCTGCGAGGTTTTCCAGTGCGCTTGCGCGCTGCGCTCGTAGGGCGCTCTGCGCTTGGGGTTGACGCCCTTTCTGCCCAGGTTGGACACGCTGCTGGTCGAGACGTCGAAGGAAACACCTCAGGTCGAAGTTTAAAAGGTGGGGGTTCGGAAGCTGGGCCAGTTTTTGAAGTTCCACCCCCTTCCTCCCCACTGTCGTCCAGAGGGTGTGAAACCGCGGGTAGCGTTACATCCTGAATCCGCTGCCTCAAGGCTCGCATACGCTCCACCGGAGCTTTTCTCGGTACCCGCGGTCGAGGAGTGTTCCGCCAGGGGGTGTTGAGTGGGTTGAAGGTCCACTGGGTCTCCTCTCCCTCATCCTCATCCAGTGCTGCCAGTACTGATGCCTCAGGGTTAGGGTTAGGGTTAGGGTTAGGGTCTGTGGGGTCAACGCGGGGCGTTTCGCCACGCTCGCGTTGTGGAGCCCGACGGCGATCACCAGTTCCAAGGGAGCGATCTACACTGAACATAACGGGAGGCTTGGAGCGCTCAGGCGACGAAGTGGGTGACCTTCGTGGCGACCGCTGATGGCGCCGGGACACTAAGTGATGTTCTCGCCGGCCCGGCTCAGTGGAAAGGTTCGCTGTGTAAACAGCGGTACTGGTCAACGAGGGTTCATCCCGTAGGGTTCTGGTTCTGTCGAGATGGCGCTGTCGCCTCTGATCAGCAGACCAGGTGAATCCGTACCCTCGAGCGGCCAGAGGGTCGGGGGGTGGCGGAGGCTCTTTCTGGATATTCCCCCGGTGGTGGGCGAAGGCTGTACTCCTTGCCCAGGGGCGGTTACCCATACCGCCCTGTCGCCGGCGTCCCGCCGGCAGGAAGACACTCAGTCCTCCTCTTCCGCAGATTGCTGACCCGAGGAGGACGCTGCGGCCGATTCCTCGTTCTGAAAATACTCCAGCGCTTCCGCTTCCTCTTCCAAATCCTCCCATTCTGTTTCCAGCGCTGCGATATGAGATTCATTTGCAGCGCGGCGGCGTGCCAAACGAGCTGGGGCGTCAGCAATCCAGGCTCGTTTCTTGGCCTCGTCGGGACAGTTAGCCCATAAATGGGAGTCAGAGTTGCAGACGTAGCATCGGCGTGGCGGCCTGGTCAATCCCGCCGGGCTGGGCGGCACGGCGTGCTGCACCCTGAGGTCGGCGGGGTCGAGGTCAGTAGCATCTTCCTCCCCAGCGTCCTGCACGGCGTTAAGTCTGGAGGACGAGCGACCATTCCTCCAGGCAGGACTTCGGTTCGCAGGTGCAGAGACGGGAGAGGTTCGCGCTGCGGTCAGAGCTTCACTGCGCTCCAATTTGGTGGCCACAGTGATGATATGCTGCAGCGCGGTGGATCCGGGATGATTGCTTTCCCAATCCGCTGGACTTTGCAGATCCAACCGATCCTCAATAAGGCGATCCATGACAGCTTGCTTCAGTCGCAGTCCAGACCAGAACTGATATAATAGCTGCTGTTGGCTGATGGCGTGGCAGTTGGGCATGGCGTCTGCCAATAACTGGACTACCTCGTGCCAGGATACCAGACGAGTAGCGAACAAACGCGCAGTCTCTTCTCGTCGCTGCGCCATGCGCATCACTGTCCCCGCTAGTCCTACCAGCGCGATGTCATCCAGTACGCTCCTGGCTACGTCGGCCAGGAAAGGCGCCAAAGTGGCGTAACGCCGGTTCCAGGCCTCCGAGTTCATCATCCCACCTTGCTTGAGAAAAGTTAGGGATCGCGGCTGTAGTTTGCGTTGAGCCACTTCCTTCAAGATCTCCGGCATGGTGATCATGGTTAGGTCCAGGCGATAAGCACTCATGCGACCCAGGGCGAAGGTGACTACGCCCATTGACAGAAAATTGACCAGCGCTTCAGAAAAAGGTGGAAGCGCGGCAATATCTGCGTCAGTGGTGATTAGGTCAGCGGAGGAGGGGTACATAGGAATGTCTCTGATCAGCTTGAGCACATCAGCCACTGTCTTGGATTCTCGGTAGACATCACTTGGGGAAGCCGCTCCCATAAGATCGTGGTGCCCTGGGAATTGAGAAAGGCGCTGGTCTACTGGCAGGAGTCCCGGGGCCGCTGGCAAGGAATTTCCAGGCGATCTGTACTCTGCTGCGCTGGGAACACCAGAGGGAAACCGATTGACGCCCAGTCTAGCCGGGACTGTGGCGGGAGTTGGTTGGTTGCCAGCCGCCATTCCTCTAAACAAGTACGCCTCGGAAGATGAAAATGCTGCCCAGATTTGGAGTCCTAGGGGGTCAAATTCTGTCAGCTCGGACTCTAAGGCATTTTCCGCGATGGTTACCCATGAGTACAAGGGCAGGCGTCTCTGCTGAGTTCCGGTACGGCTTTCCGCGCAACGCCGCGCTTCATCCACTTGCGTTTTCTCCACTTCCAGAGTGAAAGCGTCACTGTCCTCAATCTCAGTCAGGCGCACAGGAGTATGCACTGCCCCATGCTGCGCCAGGTCTTGGATGTCCACTCCGATGTGCCGCATAGTCATCCAAATCCGATTGGTATCGGTTATGAAGTGACTGGCGCTTCCAGGCATGGTTGGCAGTCGGTAAGAGTATTGTGCCTCAGCGCCGTGGCGGACAGTAACTGCGGAGGAAGAGGACAGGTGATTTCTCAACCAGAAGGAGGCTCCTTCTAAAGTCCATAACAACACATCTAGACGCCGGTGTCGTGGTTCACCATTGTCTGAAGGCGGGGGCGAGTTTCCTGGTGACGGTTGATCAGGCTCAGCGGAGTCAGAGGGCGATGAGCCGGTAGCCGGTGGATCTGGCTGAAATGGTGCCGGCGCCGGATGAGCCGGTGCCGGAGCCGGCTGGGCCGGTGCTGGAGCCGGTTGAGCCGGTGCGGGAACCGGTTGAGCCGGTGCTGGTACCAGCCAGGGACCTGATCCAGCTGCTGGCGCCGGTGCACCTGGTAAACCGCTCGCCCATCCTAAGGTGTGCTGGTAGGGCGTCATAGGTGGAGCGCCCACTACTGGTAGAACTGAAGTCAGATGTGGATAGTGTTGGAGCACTTGCTGATGCAGATTTTGCATGTACTCTGATACCTCTAACATCATCTGATTCTGCATTAGGGATTGATGCTGAGAGTTCAGTGCGGGGACAGAGGCATCTGAGGGCGTTCTGGCTGAGGCGGGGTCAGAAAAGAGTGCTCTGCGCTGTTCTGCCAGGCGCTGCTGGTTCTGTTCCCATCTCTGATGGCGCCTCTCCCGGCGAGAAAGCTGGTTCACTGAGTCTGAGTTCGGAGGTAAGTTTCTGACTGGAATTCTGCTGAGGACATCTGCTTGAGAAGGGGGTTCGATGACTGGTAGGTTGCGGTTAAGATGCGGCTGGTAGGCTGCGAGTCCAATGCTACGCCTGAGTGCGAGGTCTGCGTAACTGACTGAGCTGACTGGCTGCTCCGTAGTTGTTGAGGTCAGCGAGGTAGTCAAAGGTCTGGACTCGCGGTTCAACAGGGACTCGGGCATATCCGTAGTTGTTGAGGTCAGCGAGGTAGTCAAAGGTCTGGACTCGCGGTTCAACAGGGACTCGGGCATATCCGTAGTTGTTGAGGTCAGCGAGGTAGTCAAAGGTCTGGACTCGCAGTTCAACAGGGACTCGAGCATATCCGTAACCGTAGCCGCCTCCGTAGTCGCCTGATGTCCACTACCCGGTCTTGGGTACATCACGATGTACCCAAGCGACTATTTGTTCCGCACGCCATGGCGAGCTCGAAACATTTCAAGTGTCCATATGGCCGATATAGGTTGTCAATAACACACCAATCTTGGGTATGAACCATATGTTTGGCGGTATTCATGTCATAGACATGGGTTTTTGGGGGCGGGTGCCTAGGTGATTTTCCAGAAAAGACGAAATTCTCAAGTTCTAAATTCTTGGGTACATCGCTTGGGTACATCGATTTGTATGCATGGTTATGCACATGAAAATTGCATATTTGGTCGATGTTTCATTAGGGCATTAACATAGACCCTTCAAAGCACTTATTTTATCATGGGTCGGTCCCATACCTCACAATTTATCATACTTCATCATCAAGACTTCTCATCATAAAACAGTGTAAAATTTTAGATTTCGCCTAAAAAATGCGCGCGGAC
>LGRX02003926.1:0-57585 GCA_001247695.2 Cymbomonas tetramitiformis | reverse complement strand
CCTCTACGCCTCGTGGGCGGATCTCTCTCCAAGCCTCGTGGGCGGATCCCCCTCTAAGGCTCGTGGGCGGATCTCCCTCTAAGTCTCGTTGTGGCCACAAGCCCGCCCAGACTCCACCCGAGCCATCCATCACCTCTCTCGAGGGCGACGTGCAAATACACGGAAGCAGGCAGGTGAGAGGGGTACAAATGGGGAACGGTGTGATTTCCTTCCACCTGCGCGGGGTAGGGGTGCGCGTGGTTGAAGGTGCAGCAGTGGAAGAGCGGCGGAGAGCACGGGAAGACTCCATCGAAGCAGCCGCGTCTCCCGCAGCAGGGAAATGACGTTCAGCGCCACCTGGGCACACCGAAGATTACACATCGCCCCGATGAAAAGGCACACGTGTGCCGCTGGCAGCGCGGGAACAAGCAAAAGGTCGCCATATGCACTGCTGGCAGCACGGGAACGAGGTCGTCGCCATATGCACTGCTGGCAGCACAAGGAGCGAAGCAAAATGTGGCGTATGTGGACTGCTGGCAGCGGAGGCGAGCAAAAGGTCGCCATATACACCTTGGCAGCACGGGAACAAGCGAGAAATGTCGCCATATGCACTGCTGGTAGCACGGGGACAGCGAAGGTTGCCAGGTGTATTCCTGGCAGCCAAGGTTAGAAGGTCACCAGGTGTACTGCTGGCAGCACGGGAACGAGCGAGAGGTCGCCATGCACTGGTGTGCAGGATTGTGAATTGCCAGGTGTGCTGCTGGCCGGGAACAAGCGAAAGGTTGCCAGGTGTACTGCTGGCAGCACGGGAACGAGCGAAAGGTCACCAGGTGTACTGCTGGCAGCACGGGAACGAGCGAAGGCTCGTCGTCCAGGCCGTCCACGTAGGTTGCCCCGGGACCGTGCCAGGCAGACCCTCTGACTGGAGGGTAATTCAGTCTCCTTTCAGCGGCCGCTTCCTGTGGCTCGTGCTTCTCTGCCGGCATCGCATATCCGGGGTCACGGGTGTGTGACAGCGTCTCCTGCGAGACCATCCCTTGGGACCTTCAGGTGGCGATGCACAGCGGCCCTGCTCTGCAAAGCCAGAGAGGCTTCGGCCGGGCCAGCACAAAAATCCTTGTCTCTCGTGTGGCATGGCAATGCCGCGAAAGACGACAGTCCACGGCTGGGCCGCGGTGTAAGAGCCGCGCGAATCATGTAGCAAGGAAACGCGCGGGGCCACATATACACCGATGACAACCACAAATACACTGACACGCTTTTGGCATCTGAGATCGCTGTTACTCACCCGGAGGCGGCAAATGAAGCTCAGCAAGATCTCAAGAGTCAACGGCGCCAGATGATCTGAAAAGACCCCCCCATCTCCGCGTCAACATGAACGATACTTGGCGCTACTTCTGAGGCTTCGAATCGAGCTGGCAACAGGCACGCGCACACGTGGACACGTGCGCAGGAGAGCTCGGTTGCATAAAGGCGGACACGAGCAGGCGATTTCTGATGAGTGAAAACCGCCGCCTCAGCACGATCAGCACACTGCCATCATCACCATTCCCGGGAGCTGCATCATTCGATGCATGCCACGATGATGTACGACTACCACCAATGGTGCTGCAAACCCGTTCATACTGAACAGGTGAGGGTCACGAGGCCAGAGGCGGGAGGAACAAGTCTCGAGCGGGACGAACGGCAGTCATCCGCGGTATGCAACAGGGAGAGCACATTCTCCAGTAGCCCGGCTCTCTGAAGGATGGCCTGCGCACAGCAGCCCACTGTGACCTAAGCCGCGGAGTTCCACTAGTTCCCGGAGCGTGGCCCACTCGCAGCAACCCCTGTCACCGCGCCACCTCTCCATTTCTTTACAGCACCATGGCGCCTGAGTGGCCTGCGCCCGGTGTCACTTGCAACAGGCATCCAGCTGGGCGGCGCACACACACCTCGGGAGGAAAATCGCAGATGACAATATCCCGAAGCTCGTGCAAAGCTCCGCTCAACACAGTCGGCTCGTCGCTGAACTGCAGTCGGACATTGATCTCGAAGAGATACTGCTCGTTCCCAGCGCCTATGTGCGCCCGCGCAAGCTCCCTGTTCCGGCAGCAAGACCCGGACAGGTGAGGCGGCATCCTCACAGACCAGGGCAAAACCGCGGGGGCACCACGCACCCGAAGTCTGGCAAGAGATGAGGGAGATGCCAATGGATCTGAGCCAATCGAGCTGCTTGAGCCGGCAAGGATACTAGTGGTCAGTGCGGTTCTAAAGCGTTTAAGTCAGCGTGCTTGGCAAACGAAAAAAACGTTTTAACAATCTTGTGCGGCCTTTGCCGAGCAACAGACAGAGCCCACAGTGTTGCGCAGACATAACCCGAGACCCGTAAAAGGCCGCAGCGCAAGGTACGGTGTGAGGTATAGGAGATGGTGGTCAGATGCTTACCAATCACTGGCGCTCCCTTCTGCACTAAGGGCGTCCTCCGGCTTGCGATCAAAATTGAAGGCACTTGCGCCTGCATCGACTTTAGGTACGCCGAGGCTTCCATATGCCCCGGAAACCCTGTGAAAAAGCAAAAGCATCCTCCTTGTGTTCCAGTAAGCCGTGTGCAGAACCCGAAGTGCCCTGCTCTACGGCACACTCCGGCATACCGCTTCCTCCGATGATAGTCATGGCATCCGCAGATGCAACCAGTCGGAGAGCTGTGTACACTGTCCGGATAACCGTTCTGGTAAAATGCTGGCACAAAATAAGAAGCTGATAGCAGCGATAGACTAGCTGAGGTGTGAGTTACGTGAGGTTAGAGTAGGTTGGGAGACTTGCGGAATTTTGAGTTCTAACTCGGGAGTCAGGCGAAATAAAGTCGGGACATCGATTTGGAGTCCAGGTTTCGAGGCAAGCAGCCATTAGAATAGGGGACTAGTGCTTAGGAGAGGCAAAGGCGCATTTTGAGGGCGGACTGGACATTTGATGAGATCCCCGATAGTGTCAGATCCTGGCGCTACCCTTGTGCATCGCTAGAATTAAAAGAGTCTTGAGCATACGCACCGCTGGGGGGAAACGTACTGCCGTGACGCTTCACCGGAACTAGAGACCTTCTCCACGGACACCACGCTGGCAGGCTGATCTTCGTACACTACTGTCTTGGCTGTGGGATGCAACTCCGGCTGGCTGACCTCGTAGTCCTCGGGGCGGAGCGAGTGCAAGGCGGTCAGAACAGCATCAATGCTGTCATGAAGCCTTGTATCACTGCCAAAAGTAAAAGTGATTCTTCAGCCCCCAAAAGTCCTTGCAGTCACGCTGGCGCAACGACAGAGAAGCCTGTGACAGACTGACCAATGGTGGGGGTGACAACAGAAAAGAGGCTGGGGCTAAGGCAGTGCCTACAAAGCCTTGAACTCGCGTTGGCAGAGTGGGAGAAAAGTGAGACGCTGAACGGTGTTGATGCCAAGGCAACAAAGCCTGGGGTCCAGGAATCCTGAAGTAACGATTTGGTATAGCCAGCAGCCCGCGGGACAAGAGCAGAGCTCCAGGTGTTTGAAACTCTTCGCCATGTAGGGCAAAAATAAGCACGACACGTATTTCCACGAACAAGGACCCTCAAAAGCATTAACAGCACGTACCAGGCACCACACAAGAGGGTTTCACGATCGCTGAGTTGGAATCATATTGGGAGTCAGACATGCTTAGCAAAGCAGTTCGTAGAGATGCGTCCTGACTCGGGACCTGTGCTCATACGTTCGAGCCCCAAGGAGCTTAAGCTACCTGGTTCATACATGGATAAATCACCTGTATTTCCGCATTTCACGCAAGAATTGATCTGCCCCAATTGATACAAGTTTGGCAGCGGCGATGTGGTGCCTGGACACTCTGCGCCCATTCAGCTCCCGCACAAACTTGTCAGCTCATCTCAGAGAATTGGGAAAATGCTGGCTTGCGTATAAGTGTAACTGAGGAAAAGGTGCTCACTTTCCCACGCCAGCAAAAACTCACAAGGCCAGAAGCGCGGGCAAGGTTTAAATCAGTCGCAATAAGACTCCAACGAGGCTTCTCCTACCAACTACATCATGTCATAAATGCAAGACCAAGAAACAGACGACAAACTTCCAGGCAGGTGAGGGACAAACAAAACATCCAAACACGGCACCTCGTCGGTCCTGAGGACTCTCTCTGCCCAACAGCTCCCTCCGACCGGGTACGGTCAGTCAGTTGAGGTTACTAGACACCAGCTTGAAACCCGCTCGTGGCAATTGCTCGACGCCAGGGCACGGGCCTTGAGTAAACCAAACAACTATGCACACCATGCCATCGTGAGCAACAGGGAACTGACGTAGCCAGTCGCGCGCCGCCAGACAAACACGTGCACACGACACGGTAAGCTTTCGTTACACTTTCGATTGCCTTGATATCGTCGCAAATCTAAGCATGCACGCAAGAGCTGTGGTCTTTGAAGACAAACCGGAGCAATAACGAGAACACAAGCTCCTCTGGACTGCACTCGTCAAAGTTGAACCAATTGAGGAGATTCCGCAACAACCTATCCTCCTGCGGTGTCGCCATGAATACACAACTTCAAGAAAGCTTAGAATTCTATGTCAATAACAAACAACAGTGCTATGCGCAAGGGCGATGCGGCCTGTCACAAAATGGCGCACACGAATCAGAGAATAGACAGGGGTTTCAGACCCATACCCGCGCAAGACTTCCAACGGTAACAAGTCCATGATCGAGCTTGAAAATGAGGCTATTCAAAGAGCGTACTCGCACTTCCGGGACCTCGTGAGCTGTTCACGACACAAAGACGTTATGACCCGTACACAACAACATTTAGCACGTTGATATCTACAGAATTATCAAATCATCAGAACACTCAAGGAATGCCTACTGAATGGAACTGCTACTGGACCACGCAGAAACGTAAAAAAGGTTGGGGCTACCTAGTTTGTCAATCAAACTCAGTATGGATCCCGAAGCGGCGTTAATCTTCGACTCCAGCGGAAGCAGCACATTGCGTGGGTCTAAACTCTTTGACGAAATTTCGCCAACTATCGTTCGAGTTGTGGTAACTATCGTTCGAGTTGTGGTTTGCTTGGTTTGCACGTCACTAGCGAGATCCATTGTCTCCTACAGGCTGTGCGTCTTTCGGAGGTTGACATCAACGGGTATCAGTGCACATTTCAAATTATTACCACGCCGAAATTGAAAAGTTGCAGAAATCTATAAGAAAAGTTAGCGATCGCATTCAACTCTAAACATGGAAAAAAATCCCCCACAATTTGCTTGATATGTTGCGATGAGATAGGCACATTTGAATTCTGTTCTTCACCTCTGTTGATCTGTTTCGAATGTTTGCCTACCCCGACAGCACACAGCAGACACATTCCCGAACGTTCACGATTCCGTCGGTCGTGCATCATAGATATATGACCGTCAGATCAGGATTTTTCTCTCCACCTGCTTAGTCTAGCGGTCTGTGACTGTGGCCACTGTGCCTTCTGTGCGGAAATTACACGGAAAGCTCCACAGCACGATCAAATATTCTGTAATCGAACGTTTCATCGGCTGTCTCACGTCAGAGTGAAGTCTGAAGCTCTGAACGGCCCGCGCCCGCAAGGTTTTCCGCGACTGACGGGGGGCAGCACGCGGGTGGTGGGGATAACCCCCCCAAGAGCCGAACTCGGACTCGGAAAGGGGCGGGGGGGGAACCGCAGCATGAGAAAAATCATGGCGATACCATTTTCACCCCCACATTGGGGGGGATATTGGATCATCTTTTGTCACCCCTCGCCCCGCGGAGGTGCCACGTCAGCAGTCACCATTTTGCAGTTCTCTCCGATAATAAAACACCTAAGTTATTTCATTATCTCATCTTAGCCTTCGTTTCTTCGGCGTCTGATTGTCTCCGCTGTTTGGCTTGACTCGTATATGATATATATCACGGGGAGCCCAATCTTGCCACCCCCACTGTAAGGGGGTGGCACAGTGGGTCTCCTGTCCGTCACCCCTCAGCCCGATGTGTCACCAGTGTCCGTTGTCACGTGTATCACGGTGTGCTATAAAACACCTATCTCAGTATTTTATATCATCTTAGTATCCGAGAGCACGAGCACCTGCCCCTGCGAGACAGTTCCGCTCCTCAGCGCCCGACATATATATATCCTTATATATATATATTTCTCACTTCTTGTCAGGTTATCGGCCACCACTTGTGGGTGCTCGTTGTTTACTTTTGATCCTTGGAGGGCGAACCGAACTTCCTCGAATCCGCCGCACACCGACGGCAGCTGTTTCGTCCTTACGGCAGCGACTATATCCAGACCCCGGCCACCGTTGAAGATCGCGGCCGAGTCCAAAATTTTATCACCAAACCGTGGGCAATTTGGGCCAAAGTTGAGCCCTGTTGTTTTTACGTATTTTCAAACAATCCCGACCGCCGCAACCGACGGCAGTTGTTTCGTCCTTACGACAGCAACTATATCACGACCCCGGCCACCGTTGAAGATCGCGGCCGCGACCAGGATTTATCACAGAACCGTAAGCAGATTGGGCTACAATTGTGCCCTGCCGCTTTTACGCATTTCCGACCATTCACAACTACGTGCCCTACACTCTGGACAGCAGCGCCCGAACTGTGGCGAAACTGGCTTACCGCACGTTATTTTTGACCTCACCGCCGTTTTCCTCGTCGAATTTCACCCCAATTTGGCTTTTACATCGCCCGATTTGGTTAATTTTACGAAGAGTTACGTTTTCGACACGCACCCAAACGCGCCCTCGCCTTTCTGGACAGCAGCACCGCTCCTGCAGGACAACTGGCTTGCCGCACGACTTGTTTGACGTCACCGGCGTCTTCCTCGTCAAAATCTACCCCAATTTGACTCATCCATCGTTGGATTTGGTTCATTTTTCAGAAAGTTATGTCTTCGCTTGCGAACCCTAACTTGGCGTTCGCGGAATTATCCAGCCAGCGGTCAGCCACCATGTCCGCTGACCGCCAGAATGCGCGCATGCCCGTTGTTCGTTCAGCGTTGGCATATTTTCGAGTCCATCGACGGCATCCTTCACATGGCTATGGTCTGGTGGTGTCTGGTGGTGCTTATGCACCAGACACCAACATCGAGTCTATCGCCTTCGCCAATGACGACAACTCTGAGCACAACGAGTTGCGTCCGCAGCATCCTCCGCTCTCCGCTCCACCCTTCGTGCCCCTTGGCCACTGTGTGGTGGTGTGCGGTGGTGTTACAGCACCAACCCCACCGGTTCTCCCCTCTGCTTGCGCGCTCACTGGCGGCAGAGTGGGGGCACGCCGCATTTTTCACCTTCCATCCCCCTGCCCCCTCTTCGTTGACGCATCCGCTCTGGTGGTGCCAGGCCGCTTTTGGCTCTGGCATCGCACCGGCGTTGGTTGGACGTTGTAGGGGTGAGTAATGCCTCACTGGCGCTTGACGCATGCGATCGAGGGTGACGCCGCCCCAAGCGAGATTAAGTAGCAACAACACAGTTCGACAAAGACCCTTCTCCATGCCTGCACGGTTTGTGATTGACTCTCGAGGGAACCGAACTCTTTAGATTTAGTTAGCAACAGACTTTTGGACATCTTGGGATGGCACATGCCGGACTGCTCGGGCCAGTTTGGCCCCTAGACCCTGCAGTGCTCCTGTCTCTTTGCCTGGTGACACCTCAACCCCACGGGGTGAGGTGGTGTCACGGGGAGCCCAATCTTGCCACCCCCACTGTATAAGGGGGTGGCACAGTGGGTCTCCTGTCTGTCACCCCTCAGCCCGATGTGTCACCAGTGTCCGTTGTCACGTGTATCACGGTGTGCTATGAAACACCTAGCTCAGTATTTTATATCATCTTAGTATCCGAGAGCACGAGCACCTGCCCCTGCGAGACAGTTCCGCTCCTCAGCGCCCGACATATATATATCCTTATATATATATTTCTCACTTCTTGTCAATATATTAGGTCTTCCATAAAAAAATACGCTAAAAAGTGATGTTGGCGAAGAAAAAGTTGTGGCCGCCGTGGCGGTGCTTGTCAGGGTTATGACCGATGACACATGTGTCATACATATCATACATATCATACATGTCATACGTGTCATACCTGTCAGACATGTCATACAATGTCATGTCATGTCGAGTCATGTCATATATTATAATGACAGACAGTCGTCAGTACGGTCGACTATGACTGTACATGTCATCGAGATGATAAGTCACATCATCTGTCATCTATTCAAGGAAAGACTTGAATGACACCTGTCATCGAGAGGCCGTAAGTCGGACTCGAAGATGGCGAAGCAAGATACCTTCTTGAAGTACCAAACGGTTCGGAGAAGAAATCATCTTCGCTTCTAGCATGTGCGGAACAAGCATGCGGGTATCATAGGGCGAACGCATCATTCGTTCTGCCGATACCAGTCGTTCAACCAATGCCTCGGGTTCACAACCCAATAGCGGTACCATCTGTGAGATGGGAGGCATTCGGTATAGATGAGCTAGCGTTGTGCTAGAGCAGTATCTTCTGTTGAAGTCTGCACTCATCACCCGCTAATAAGCTGTGCGTGTGTTTACTGTTCAATAAACACTTGCACTATCTATTATATCATATATTTCTGAAGGCTCGCGATAGCAGCCGTATCATTGGTATTCGACTCGTCAGGCACGAGAAACGAGAACTCAAGTGTGAGTGCAGCGCGTAGATATCAATAATTTTGTGTTTACAGGTTGCGGAGCGCAAAGCATATCTGGCGACGCAATCGAATAAGCACGAATATTTGATATACTGCATATATATTGATCGCTGCAAAAGCGAAGAGAGTGCGCGAGGATAATCGTCGCATTCGCAGGATCGTACAACAGCTGAGCGTCGTATACACTGCGCATCAAGGTGTGCATGCGGCATACAAATGCTCTGTGATCACATATGCGCGCAGAAGCGATTCGCAGCTGTAAGAAATGTATGTACGGCGATCACATATCCGCGCAAAAGCGATTCGCAGCGAGAAGTATGCGCGACGATCATATGTACGCGCAGGAATGATTCGCAGCGAGAAGTATGCGCGACGATCATATATATGTACGCGCAAGAATGATTCGCAGCGAGAAGTATGCGCGACGATCATATGCACGCGCAGGAATGATTCGCAGCGAGAAGTATGCGCGAGGATCATATGCACGCGCAGGAATGATTCCCAGTTGTAAAAATTACGCAGTATGAAATGCGGGCACAGAAAACATCAGCGGAATCATGATCCGCGCGCAAGTTAGCACTCGTATCATGTGCTAAGTATATGGCGACAATATGTGCTCTTCAACAACAGCGCGCGCGATTGCATTAAATCACTTGCAGCGCACGACAATCATCTTGCAGTTTTTGTTGGAAGTGACGCCCCGTCTGTCATTCCTATAGTTAGGGTGTATGACTGTCACCGGTCCCGGAACCCTAGACCCCGAACATATAACGGGAAGACTCGGTATTCTGTTTATCCGGTTTTTTTATTCTGATGCACCACACTCCGAATATACAGTCAAGCTGATATATTCAGCAGGTTTGGTACCACGCACGCTTAAATTTACACTGCGACTTTGGCCATGATTGGCTAAACACCGGCGCTTGAGATGGGGTGAGGGACCCGCGTTAGAGAGGCTTTCGGTACGGGCGGTATGGCTCAGTTACGGACGCGCGGTTGATTGGACATGATTGGGTAGCGCTGACGACAGTTTATTTTCCGTGAAGTATCGTTGGGCTGGATTTTGTTGTTTCTGGTCTCCGGAACACCGTACGGCATTGATCACGTCCTTTCGTCCCACACGACCGCGCACAATTTGCTGTTTCCCTGATTATCCTCGACGACCCGCCGCAACTCGCTAGCCGTCGCCCACGCCGTTGGTCTCGCCTCGCATTTTCCACCTCACCCTATCTCTGCAGTCATTTCACTATGGGTACTTCTACGAGATCTCACACCGCGGCCGCACGCCGCTCACTAGTTACAATTTTCGACGATGCCGCAGCTCGACATGCGACCACTCCAGCCACCCCTACGGTTACGGCTACCCCGGCTGCCCAGTCAGCAGGGGCACTGTTCCTCGACGCTGTCAAGCGTCTAGCAAAAGAATCCTTCGACGAGCGTGCCGCTAAACTCGTCATCAAGAAGGTGTACGACGACAAGCATGGGCGCTTTGATGGTACGGAGTCGAACGTCAGCTCCGTTTTCGCCCGTCTGGTGCTGGCATTACGGGACATTTTCGTCACTGAGGAGTCCGCGTTTTCTTCTCTGTTCGACCTGGAGGATGCCACGTTGCCCGTTCGCGCCGAGGCGAACAAACTGCTGTTTTCGACACTGGAATTCATCATCGCTCCGGTGTCGCCCGCAGCAGACTGGATGGAGTCTTCAGCGGAGGCACACCCGTTTGATGGGAAGCGGGTGTTGCTGGAGATCGCCAGGATGCTCCTGGATTCCGGCGGACCCTTCCAGGGCACCGCGGACCTTCTGGCCATCAAGATCAACCAGTTCGACCCGTCGCGGGCAATCGCCGCCTTCAACGCCGCTCTCCGGTCCGCTCGACGGAAGAGCACTCTCGACGACATGGAGGTCAAGTCCCTTTTCATCAAGTCCCTCGACCCGGTCTTCTACGCCCCGGTGGTCAACCGTCTGTTGCTACACGACCAACGTGCGGCGGAGTCCCTTGCCACCATTCAGCAGTGGACCCGTGAGTGCCACGCACAACACGGGACGGATTCGCACGTCCCGACTGCTACGCGCACGTTCTCCGCCCTCACCCTGGCTGGGCGGAGCGACGACGAGGACTACAAAACCATCTTCAGCGAGCTCCGCGACCAGCTCTACGACATGAAGAAGGAGATCAAGGTGCTCCACAACCGTCTCGACGACACGAAGGGCTACACGCCCCGCAACGACAAGAAGAACGCCATTGGACGCGGTGGACACGGTGACGGCGTCCGCTTCGCAGCGAAGCCCCTCCCTGAGCACGGCAACTTCCCGCAGAACTTCCGTGGGAAGTCTTCGGGTAAGGTGGCTTTCCACAAGCCCACCGGTACGTTCGTCCCGTTGTGCCGGCACCCGACATGCTCCGCTACGGCGGAGAAGCATTGGCATCGAGACTGCCCGAACGGCGGGCCACGCGGGCATGTTGGGGCACACGGTTTCAGCATTGCGGACAGCGAGAACGACATGCTCGCCGTGATGTTCCAGAACGCCGTGGACGAAGACGACGCCGTCCGTTTCGACGCCGTCTGCTGCATTGCAGACGGCAAACCTGATCTCTACGACACCGCCTCCGCGTTCTCCTTCGCTGTCGCCGAGGAGCGGGTGCCCGACACCATCGACGAGTACCTGGGGTACCGCCAGCCCGCTGACACCCACCTCGAGGTTTGCGCGGTTGGTGGTGCTACGAACATCCACAACTTCAAGATTCACGAGGAAGTCCGTGCCGACACTCTGGACGCGCCACCACCGCCGGCACCGCCCTCCGCTCCGCAGTCGGTGGTGTCCGACGAGGGGATGTACCCCATCAGCGCGCTACACGCGCACGAGCCGCACGCGACCTTCATGGACAAGTTCGCGTTCAACTTGAACATCGCGGGAACGGAACCGACGCTTGCAATGCACCACATGGGCCCCGTCGCGCCCGTGGACTCCGTCTCCGTAGCGACAGACGACTCCGAGGATGGGGACGAGTGCATTCCACCACCGAGACGGCCCTTGGGATGCGGCAGACCGCCGATGGGTTTCGGGTTCTCTGCCCTCACGTCCCTCGCAGTCTGCCTGTTGTTTGTCGTTTGTGCAACTGCCGCGCCTTTGCGTGGTTGCTCCGCGCCAGCATCTTCAACAACAGGGCGCACCGGCGACGAGGTCGGTGGTGCTGGTGTGCTGACGCCCACAGCCGTTCCGCCGAATCTCTACTAGCTTTGCAGTGGCTCTCGCGGTGGAATCTGAAAACGACAAGTTCGCGTTCCGCGTACAACTGAAGCGAAGCGAATGGTCGGATCCGTTGTACTTGGTGAAGGTGGAGGCGCGCTATCCGTCAACTCAACAGCTGCTATATCGCTATTTCCAACCCAAAAGCACACCGACACCAAGAAGAAGCACCTCGGCAAGCAGCTTGCGAGTCACCCAGGAGCTTTCGCAGCGCCACCGGGGCACCGACCGTCTACCGAGACTTTCGATAAGAATGAAATAGTGCTGGCATGGAATGTGGATGCGAATGACCCCGAACGGAGTATACCGAACGAGCAATACGCGCAGATAGTCGTCGCTTTGCTTGCACAACAATCCAAACGCACGCGCAAGGACCTAGGTGACTTGAATGAATCGGATGATTCCGATGAAGACGAAGCTTTTGATAATTGCGTAGCGGTAGCGGTAGCACCTGAAGTGGACGCGTAAAGCAAGACGAAAAAAAACATGTAAATAATATGTGTATAACGTGTATATAGATTCTGAGTCAAAAGTTCTGTGTGTTTTCACTCCTCCTAGATTTCGAAAAAGTGCATTTGACCTCAATTTTGTACCATAAAAACCATTAAATCTAATGCACAACCTGCACTTGCATGTTCTTGACTGTTAAAATGCGGCTTTTTAAGCCTATCATGAGGTAAATAAGGCAATATCATTTTCACATGAGAATATCATTTTCATCGAATAGTGTGTTCTACCAGCCGGCAGGCTGGTACGGCAGCTGGTACCGTACTACGTACGGGTACGGGTGGACATGGCTCCCGGGCCCCCCGCAGCCACCTGAGGCAGCCCCGATTATTGCTGCGCCGCCCTCACCGGGTGGTGCTCCGCCGTCGCCGGACTACGAACCACCCGCCTGGGACGGTGGGACCGGGGATGCACTTTCTTCTTCAATTCAACACCGGGACGGGCCGATTGCACCCGGTGCAACTGCCTGCGGCGACATCGACACATCTCCAATCCTCTCAATTTGCTCTACGCATGATTTCACAGGCAGTGGTACCAGCTCTCCTGGGCGCTGTGACAGTGGCACCGGCTCTCCCGGGCGCTTTCAAAGTGGCTAGAGTTACAATTGAGATTAGCCTGCCTACAGACTGTTGTGCTGTTGGTTCGGGTTGCCCCAAGATGGGCTTAGTTTAGGGTTTTAACTGTATCCGTATTCTGCACTATGCCTCACTAACTGCTAGTTTCGGGGGTTACCCTGCCAGAAAGGACAGGTTCCCCTGTAGGATGCTTATTTCCACCGAAGCTGAGTAGGTGTTTGTTTCAGTTCCGTGACCACCTAGTTTGCCAGTCACCACCCTAGGTGGTGTGCTGGAAGTGACGCCCCGACTGTCATTCCTATAGTTAGGGTGTATGACTGTCACCGGTCCCGGAACCCTAGACCCCGAACATATAACGGGAAGACTCGGTATTCTGTTTATCCGGTTTATTATTCTGATGCACCACACTCCGAATATACAGTCAAGCTGATATATTCAGCAGTTTTATGATGGCGATGTCAATATAGTTGCGATAATCATCTGCGCATTATATGCGCGCGTCGCAATATCCTCTGCAAAATACGTGTATACTCGCAGGGATACTCATGAATGGACGCATGATGACCATATTGCAGCATGCCACACAATACTTTGATGACTGCTGAGATATTGCAAATTATTCACTGTCAGAATTTGTATACTTACTTGCAATCAAAAGTTTGAACTGCATGAATGTTGTATACATCTACATGACAGATCATGAATACTTAGCAGCAATATAGTAATGTGTGCAAGATATGTGTGTGCGGAGATTGCAATGATTGCAGCACACACACACACACACACATGCACAAATACTTCGTTTGCAGTATACACCAACATGCAGTATATAATGAATGCATGCAGCATATATGCATTACACCACATATACATTATATACTGAGTGACTGCAACACTGTTAATTGTGCATGCATCACCAATACAGCTTGACCACGCTATCAGCTGTAGTATATATCACCAGTTTGATCATGATAACAACTGGAATAGTATCACATCCAATACATTGTAGATTGTACATGGCACAAGGCATATTGCAGTGCATGTTAGCTATATTGGAATCATGTCAGTGTAAGGTGCCTGAAGGTAATCTCAACACCATAATTAGCTCGCCATGCTCCGACGTAGGATTTGGGAAGAGCATGAACGTTCTATGGTGGATTACTGGACGGAATGCTCACCGGAACTGCATGTAAAATAAATCAAGCAACTCATTATTGCAAATGAGAGTATGCCGGATTACAATAAATACTAAATCTGATATATATATCATGTTGGATTATTAGTACTTGGTATACAAAATCATCCAGCATGATGGATTATCTTGGTACATTGTAATACCATTGTATACAAGTGTGTACGTAAAGTTCCACACACACACACTTACATGTACTTATCAGAACGTACCTGCACAATGCACACACCACTGGCATTATTATGTATGATGACATTCACTGACTCAGTAAGTGAAATGATCAACTATAATGTCCACTATGTGCATGATAACATAGATACCATCCAGCTTGATCACGATAGCAGCTGGATGTCAAGTGATGGCGATAGATATGGGACAGAATCAACCAACATGCTGAAGGGCTGGATGGAGATATCTCCAGACCCGAAAGCATTATACAATGCTCAAATAAGCAGCTGGTAACTGCTGAGCATTGTCCATTCGCCCCACACATATCATCACTGGAGCAAGAACAACAACCTCAATGCACTGTGACAATTGATTCAGTAATGATCAGCACACAAAGCATGTACCTACTCAGATCAGATATATATTGAACTGACTGACATAGGTTGTTGTGGACACACACACACACACACATTGTGTTGTGTTAAACTGCTTAGATTATTATCAAGTTGTGTCCTGATATGTTTGGAATCTAGAGATATCATTTTGATATGCTCTTAGTGCACAGCCATATGCCCAAACATATCATAGGTTGATAAGTTGTCACTTAAGTGGTTAATCCGCTTACAGTTGGTACACCTAAAAATCATCAGGAAGTGCATCAACTTCCATGGGTTTCAAATCAGTAAAACCCATATTTATGATCAACCACAGATGTTGACATTCAGAGATATTCACTAGTATGCCATGAAAATTATCATGTGCAAAAGTGAAGTAAGTTGCAGTACTTATGTACCTTGCAGCTTCCACACACATTGAGATATATTACTGTGGTAATATAATAAATGGCCAAAAAATGGCCAAAATGGGTGAAAATCGTTGGCGATAAATTTCAAAATTGAAATTTCGACCCCATTTTATTTGATATTGTGATTTTATACCTATTAAGGTATCAGAAAAACATAATGACCATGGTCATATCTCGTGTAACACTCTAGATATTAGGTGTGTAATATATAGGGGTGTACATATTGGCTGTAACGAAATGCGTAAAAATGCTCCACGCATGATTTCAAAATGAAAAAATCGGGTTGATTTTTTTTGCTGATCTGATTATTCAGCTATCAACAAATATTCCCTGATTTGTGCAGCACTTGTAACACCCAGTAACACCCTTAAAATCACGTGTGTGTGTCAGGGGTGTAACGTACCTCTAAAAAACCACGTGACACACAGTGAAAAATTAAATGCAGTTTTGCTTAAATACCTTTGCAAAATGTTTATACTGCTTTAATTTAACCTATTTTAGGGTTACTGATTGCAAGTAACACCCTAACATCACTGTGGGGAATATGGGTCACTGTATCGTAACATACCCTAAATGCCACCTATAAAATAGGAAACACTTCGTGTTTGGCATATTTGTCATGCTGAAATCAGCACGGACATGACTATATTTCGGGCAGCAACCCAAAAACTGCAGGGCAACAACCCAAAAACTGCAGGGCTACAACCCAAAGACTGTAGGGCTGCAACCCTAAAATTGTAACAGCTGCTTCCTATAAGGACTGCATGCTATATATGAGGTACAAGGGCAACTGACAACTGCCTTATGTTCACACTTCCTTGAGGGGGGAAGAAGGTGGATATATATACATAATTACCTCATTATAATGTACAAATGTACTACATGTATGTAAACATACAGATATACTATATGTATATAACATAGATATATATATACTATATATATACCACACACACACTCAGTTAGCTGAAGGCATCTTTTGTGTCGTGTTTTGTTTCTTAGATGGTGGTATTCGAAGAGGAAGAACCAGAAATCCCGGCCATCAATCCAGATCCAGCAACATGGTTCTTTGACATCTTAGGCTCCTATGATTCATACAGTCGGTTCAAGGTTCCCAAGTGGATCGCTGGTTATGACAATACTCAGACCAGATTCGACCAGATAGGATACTTCGACAATATCAGTCGTATGAGGCCCGATATGAGCAGATATAGGGATCCTCAGAATGAACCGAAGGAACCAGAAAATGAGTATACAGAAGACAATGCTCCAATAGTCTTTACAGATCCTGGCGATGATTCTGCTGGACTTTAGGTTCAGGGTTATTATTATGGGCTCTGATAGCCCCTAGCCTGACCCGTCTCTGATCGGAACCGTGACTCCGCTAGTAGCTAGGATGACAGTACAGTAGTACTGTACTGTCAGTCATCACTTCGTATTATCCGGGTTTCCGAGATGCATGATAAAAGCACTCGGCCGGACTGATTAGGGGAGCTTAGCCAGTTTGTTTTACCCGAGCGGAACACCTGTTCTCGCAGGTTATGCGCGTCACCACTTCCCTAGTGATTCTGATGGCACAGAGCCAAGCTGCTGCCATGATTGGCTAAGTTTTGACACAGAGATGGGGTGGGCGTCCCCTTAGACAGTAGCTTTCTCTCCGCAGTATGGCCTACTTTTGAGGTGGAGATCAGTTTTTTCGGCATTTATTCGGCAGAGTATCGTCGCTGAGTATGGTTATATTTTACGTTCCGTTTGATCAGCGGGCAGGACACTCCGCGTTTTGTGGGTCGCTCCCACGGTTAGCCACTTGGCTCATGACCTGCTTGATTGTGCTATTGCTTGCTGAGGCTTCTGCAGGAAATGGCCGCTGCGAGATTGTCCGTTACTGTCGCACCGCTAGCCCGCAATCCCATCTCACCGTCATTTTAAAAATGGACACAACGCCAAGACCACGTACACGCGCTAGAGCGCGTAAATTAGCGACTATTTTCGATGATGTTGGGGCACTGAATTCGGCTACCCCTACAACGCCGCATTTGGCTTCGGCTGACGAATCGGCTGCGGCTGCAACGCTCGTTCAGCGGTTACGAAAAGATTCATTCGATGTTCAGTGCGCAAAGACAGCGGCCACTAAAGTTCTGGGAGACAAAGCGGCAAAATTCCATGGCAATGAATCGTCGGCATCGGACATTTTTTCGCAGCTGGTTTCCGAGATTCAGCAGCTTTTCACGCTGCAGTCGCAGGCACTTGCACCCCTGTTTGAGCTGTCTGCTGCCAATGTCCCTGTCATGACTGCTGCGAATGAGCTGTTGTATTCTGTGCTGTTGCTGCTGACTGCGCCAGGGTCTCCTGCCCGTAATTGGGTGGAGGCTTCTGGGGCTGATGTTCCTGCTGACGGCAAACGTGCCACCCTCGAGGTGGCGCGTATGCTCGCTGATGATTCGACTCCGTTCGAGTCTCTGACTGAGCTGCTTGACGTGAGAATTTCAGATGAAAATGACCCTGACTCTGGCATTCGTCTTTTTAACAGTTGTCTTCGGGATGCGCAGCGTCTGCAGACGCTGCCCGAAGACGCTGTTAAAAGGCAATTCCTCTCTGCCCTGTCTGGACCGGCTTACGCCACGCTGGTTGACTCGTTTGCTCGAGCTGACCAGCGTGCGGCTGTGAGTCTGCTTACCCTGCAGGCGCGCGTGCGCGAGCAGTACCGCTGCGGGCGGCTCTCGGGCAAGCGCACTGCGGGGCGCCCCATGTCCGTGGCATCTTGCACCACTGACACTGGCCTGGCTTCGGCCATCGAGCGGCTCAGTTCTCAGTTGGTCAAGTTGCAGCGGGATGTGGATTCCCTTAAGAAGGGTGGCTCCAAGCCACCTCATGGGAAACACCCTCCGCGCGGCTTCCACCGACCTGGAGTACAACCGCTTGCTCATTCCGCCTCTTCGGAGGTGGCTTTTGACAAGCGGTCCGGCACCTTTGTCCCAACGTGCAGGCACGAGAAGTGCCGCGCCGTTGGGTCAAAGCATTGGCTGAGTGAGTGTCCTCACAAGGACACTCACCCATTGTCCATTTCGGCGTCCTACTGCCAAGCCGTCGAGTCTTATGACTCCGACGTGCTTGCCCTTCGTTTTCAGCGGTACTGTGACGCTGGGGATGAGGGGTCCATGGAGCACTTGTGTGCTCTCGTGGGGCAACCTGAAATCTGTGAGCTGTCTGCGCATTCCTTTGCTCCAGAGCCTACGGCTCTGCAGCAGTTCAAGGATGCTGCTGCCTCTGCTGAGTGTGCGCCTGCTGAGCATCTTTCCATTGGCCGTGTTGCATTTGCTGAGGTCAGCGGTCCGCTTGCTGGTGGTGTCGCTGAGCCGACCACTGACAAGCAGCTGCTGCCGAAGGCCTCTGCACCCGTGCATGGAGGGCCGGTTGGCTTGCATGGGGTCGGCAGTGCCGCCTTCGTGCCGCCGTCTGCCTCTCTGGCTCTCGGCCCGATGGCTCCTGCTGACAATTCAGTCAAAACATTCAACACTGTCCACCCTGACTGGCTTGACATTGACCCTGAGCCTGTTGAAGTGTGTGATTCCGATGACGATGGAGTCTGCCTGACTGAAGTTGAAGGGGGTGCACCGCCGGCGGCTGCGGCGTTTCGGCGGTTCGGAGTTCCCAGGGGCTCCAGGCCATTTGGCTTCGGTGAATTTGCTCTCACTCTCTTCATGGTGGCTACGTTTCTGTTCAGTGCTACGGCGATGCCGACACTCGTGGTCAGCGGTGGTGTCAGGGGCCTGGTTGAGCCCGGAGCCACCTACGGCTACGGTGCGGTTCATCCCGGTGGTGCATTACTGGATTCCTTTTGCCCGTCCGTGATTACTACTGGTTCGTCAATGCCGCCGCGGGATGTGGGACCGTTCTTTTCTCAATCGACCTCAGCGGCTCTGCAATTTGAAAGTCTTGCCACTCCACTCCGGGATCCGCCTGACCCACTTGGGTCTGGTGGTGTCAACACTTGTGAAACTTCATCTCAACTTACTTCGGATGTTTTCCTGCCTTGGAATCCGTCTGCTGAACTCGGCTCTGCCGACCAGCTTCACAGTGGCTAGAGTCTGCTTGTTTCGATCCCTGGAGGTGTGATTAGCCTTAGCCGCAGTGGTGGGTTGTGCCGGGACAAGTCCCCGGGCACCCAGCTTAAAGTATATCTGTTTCCAGTAGAATGCTGTTTGTTATCTGTTTACTTAGCTCCGCTTGCCTAGCCCTATTAGCTACGGTCACAGCTCCGGGTGGTGTGCTGGACTTTAGGTTCAGGGTTATTATTATGGGCTCTGATAGCCCCTAGCCTGACCCGTCTCTGATCGGAACCGTGACTCCGCTAGTAGCTAGGATGACAGTACAGTAGTACTGTACTGTCAGTCATCACTTCGTATTATCCGGGTTTCCGAGATGCATGATAAAAGCACTCGGCCGGACTGATTAGGGGAGCTTAGCCAGTTTGTTTTACCCGAGCGGAACACCTGTTCTCGCAGATTCTGTTCCAGCACCAGCTCCACCCACTTTGGTTCCAAAGGTGAAAATGACACCACCTAAGGAATTCAAATCAGGACAGGACGCAGAAGTTTGGTTGGACACAGTGGACCGGTATTTTCAGTTCACGTATCCAGGGGTTCCAGACAAGGACCTGATCACAGTATTCCTGACTCTCATCCAAACCAATGACCTGTCGCAAACGCGTGTGCATGATGGGACGAATATTCTCGGACCCGAGCAATCTTAACACTCGCGGATAATCATAAGTTTGTCATTAACATTCACTGGTGTCGGTGATTGTCCGAGCAATCTCAACACAGCACAAGATCGTAGAGCTACAAAATCTTTGAAATTCTGATATTCTGAGATCGAACGCTAAGCTCTTTCATGCAAGCCCAGATTTCCAACTGATCCGCTGCCGCCGTTGCTGGTGACCTTTTTCCGTGCAAGTACCACCAAGTTTAGGGAAGAAGAAGGGTCCGCCAGTGCACCTTGGGTGCCCCTGGAGTCGCCTGACTTCCGAATCCGCTCTGCGCAGAATAGTGTCGAGTGGTGTGGGATGGAGTTGAAAATATATTCAAAATAATGAGAAGTCTGAGAGGTGGGTCTCATTCAAAAGTTCAAATCGGTGTACATCGATCCTTGGACTTTGGATTTTGGATGTTGGTTGGACCGGCGAAAATTTCGCGTTATCGATAAGATATCGGGCAAATACATAAAAATCGGTATCGATAGATAACGACAATCCTGGGATTCATATCGACAGATGACAGATAACCCACTTGGTAGTATCGACAGATATCGATAATTCGCGATATCTAAAAAACACGTATCGACAGATACCGATAAGTCCGATATATCGATATATCGGGATATCGGGGTTATCGATACCGGGCCGTGCCGTCTACGGCGACCGCGACCTCGTGGAGGACCTACACAACGTCCTCCGGTCATCTGGTGCGGCCCTCTCCCCGTACGTCACATTCTAGACTAAGCTTCTAGGTTAAGGATTCACCGATCCGTGGCGACAAGTAAACTGACCTACTAAAATAGCACTATCAAAATGCACCGGAATGTTTCACGCCTGCAACAAGCGTGCACGGAATCCGCAGTCAGCAGCGCGTTGGGAACCGAACCCAATACCGACAGGATTCGCCTATTGGTACTTCGCCCTCGGTTGGGCGTTTACACAAGCCGTTTAAGATCAGCGACCAAACAACATATGGGAAATATAGAATTACGATGAAAAGTCAACCTGCGTAAAATATTGCAGAGCATCGGAAACCGAAGGCACCGGCAACGTTGCTGGCGCCTCTAGAAGAGGCCCAGCGTCAAAATAGCAACCTGCAAAAATACGAGACGCTGGTCGGTAAATGCTAGGAATAAGACTCAGGCAATATACAGTGATATACCTACAAAAGGCTGTTTCTCAGAATCGGGTTGAAATAAGATAAGTTGCCCGTTAAGTGGCAACACGGGTTTAGGGTTCGGGCCTGATAACGGGCATACACCCTACTGTAGGAAGTGACCCGATACGACAGATGATAAGTCAAGGTGTCACTTCCAGCAGTAAATATGTTGGGAATCGAACCCAAACCGACGGGTTGTAAAGAAGCCCGCCGGTCTCCGAGCACGTCCCATCAGTTTATACGCCGCCAGCAACGTTGCAGCGTCAGTGGCAACCTGCAAACAGGAAACGCTGCTCAGGAATAAAGACGTTGGGAATTGAACCCAACCCGTCCGGAACTGAAGAAGCCCGACGGTCTCCAAGCATCCCACAACGTAGGAAACACGATTCGGCTGCTGGCGGGATGCGTGGTTCATGTGACAGAAACATCGCGGAGCTTTCCCAAAAAAAAAAACATGGCCATTACCCAGCGAACCGCAGAATAGGCCACCGAACCGCAGGATGCGTTGGGTGGTGTGGCTACAAAAATCTGAGGGCGCAGTGTGGTGATGCAGCCGTATGCAGGCTGGAACGCTTGGTTCTGAGTGAGGATGGTGGGAGATTTCTTCAGAATTGTCCCTATTCTCCTACAACTAAGAGTTGTATAAGGGAACGAAGGAAATCTGGGAATTTCCTGAAGATTTTCTTGGCCAATCCTGCGATAGCTATAAAACCGTACCGAAGCTACAAAATGCCATGGGGGTAGCTACAAAATGGTGATGCGATGGCATTCCCCCGCTCAGGGTGACAGTCATGCTCCAAGTCCAACAACTTTTCGAACTCCGTGTAGTTGAGCGGTAAGAGCACACGCGGTCCGACCGTCCATTAAAATCACGAACTGTATCGCAGCGTCCTCGGTGTCCACTTTTTATACCCTTTATGTGGTTTGAAGTCGTTGGACTTGAGCCAAATCAGAGGAGTATCGAAGGAGGTGTAGGCGGCGCGTTCGATGTACTCGTATTCTTGTCTTTCATCCTGCGCGGGAGCGGTAACGAGAACGCTAGGGTTGTTGAAGTAGTCGAATGTGGAGGTGCGCCATGTGCCGCACAGGCGCGGGTTTACTACGCAAAGACCAAATCTCGTCGATCTGGGGCAGTCCCGTAGGGGAGGCAGTTCCCGGTGGGGACCTTGTCGGCGAATTGGCGGAGTATAACACATTTCAGTGGGGGAACGCGAAACAAACGTGATGTGTCTGTCGTGAACTCCTTAGGAGTCGGTGACTGTGATCAAACGATGCATACTTATTTTCGAGCGATCGTCGTGGACTACGGTATTCAAAGTTACTCCAACTTGTTTCATTAGATGACTAATAAAGTGCCGTATGTCATGCACATGCCATACGGGAGAATCGACGCGTATGGACTATGGAGAACTCGCCCACATTCAACACACGAGGCTCAAACGAAATCATCACCATCCAAATTTGGATCGACGGTCGCCTACGTCGTCAAGCTTTGTTTGACCCCATATACACTCCCACGGCCGTCATTATCACTTTATCAGTCTATGGCCTTTAGATCGCCACAATTGTCCTAGGGTTGAAAGCCAAATCTGTGCGGCAAAGGCATGGCCAGTCCGATGGCAACATGAAATAATGATGATGATGATGATGATGCACTGGTGATGGCGGGTGCGCGGCGGGGTCAAAAGGAAGCAGTTTGGTTTATCATTCTTAGGCGCTAAGGGGACAACCCTTTGGAACACCGGTGATCAGGTTTTGGGGCAAGCTGTGAAAAGTGTGGCGGTTTTGAGGAAAGACGTGCTGATGGGGAGATGACTCGGGCGGGTTAGGGGGGGTAGAGGTGGACTGGCTGTAGAAACATAGCATTAGTGCGCACAGAGTGCCGGTTGCAGAGGCACTTAGGTTGCCCAATGAGGCTAAGGGGCATTCTCCACTAGCATGCTCCAGAAAATCTGGATGAGTGTCCCGAAGTGTGCGCTTGAATCCGTTAGTCCCCGGTGTGGGTACATAGTGTAGAGATCTTGCATAGCTATATGGTGCCAAAGGAATCGGTCCAAGGACAAGCCACAAACATAACTCATGTACAAATAAGAGCTATTTGCAAATTAATGCACTTCAATATGACGAGGTACCATGCAAAACCAAGGAATATCGTGCACCACTCTACAAGCAACTTTGCCAAGACCTCCGACCTCAGACAGCCGAGCCCGGTGTAATCAGGTTCCAGAGTCTCTTCAGGTGACCTCGCGAGGGCAACCGCCTCTTCGGAGGCAAAGGACGCTTGATTAATATAACCGGTGGTTCTTCCAACGGCCTGCGGGACACCCGTGTTCCTTCCGGTGATCAAGAAACTTTGCTCTCTGTGAACGTTACCTGTGCTGTGCGCTTAAGCTATGAAGAGAGCTGCACCTAGAAGAGGTGCACGCCAGTGAAGTCGAAGTGACAAGGAGTGCTGCCAAAATTAAAAAATAAGTACGTATTCGAGAGTGTGACGCTACGGTAAGTAAGGCTAGCAATGCAGGGTCGCACATAACAGTGGGAGATATTGCCGAAGTCAATCGCAATACTAAGGGCACTATGGCAAACGATGGGGGCAGTTGAGGACACGTAAACACCAGCCGTGCTATCTGAGGCCGAACAAAAGCCTTGCATGATATCTCGAGACGTACATGTGCTAATCAATTTCCCGGCGATAAATGACCGCAGAAGGGTAAGATGTGATGAGGAAGGCGCACCCAGGAACAACATGGTGCGAGCTCCGGCTGGGCAGCAGAGCGGGCGGCGTGCCCATGCGCCCATGTGGCAGGGAGAATCCGGGTTGGTCTGCTAGTTGCCCTTTCAAAAGAGCTAGGCGGCCTTGCACTGACGTTGGGCTAACCTTCGGCACGTCTTGCGTGCATCCTGCGCAATCGCCCACACATACCAACCACGACAAGACTGAGCCCCGACGCCTTACCCCAAGCCGCTTCCCGTGCCCCTACAAAGTTTACTGCAACCTGAGCGGATAAGACAGCACCAATTTAGACAATTTAGCTGGCTCCTTCCTGGTTTCCTTAGTTCCGCCCCTACATACACAAGCGCCTGACCTTACCGGAGCGTGACAGCATCTTTCTCTGGCACCAGGATTCGCTTTCAGACTCTGCAGGCTAACGATCTCCTGGTGATGCACTCGTCACTTATATCCAAAGCCGGTGACACATTTCGAACCGCACCCACAAATATGTGGTCGACGACGACGTCAAGTGTGAAGCTGGATTCTGGCTGCGATGTCGGGGTGCCATCCAGACCTGTTTCCACAGCCGAAACGGGTTGCAGCTGGAGATAAGGTTCAGTTTGCAAGTCGTCGATGTTATCCTCGGCAGTGTCGTCGCCAGAGTCCTCTTCGACGTCTTCTTCAGAGTCCCCAGACTCCTGCGACAGTCGGGTGAACAAGAAACTAAGCTGCCGTCGCACCCCCGGGTGCACATTCATCAGCATATGGTGCTGTCTGACTGTGTGGATCTGGGGAAGCGATCACTTGGCACAGACCTACCCAAAAGCAACACATTGTACGTGTTGACAGACAGTGGAGGATGCCCAAACGACGAAGTCGCTTGGACATAGTGGGCGGGGGGCACTGTTTAGTGTGCTCGCACTTCACAACATGTTTCGGGAGAGCAAAGTCACTTTTTACGGCCTTCCGTGTATGTAAGGGCCGAGTTGCTCACCGCGGTGTCAGCGCGCAAGCGACGCCGGAGCAGAATGGCTAATCCTATGAAGGCTGCTGCACCGTAGAAGAACAACTGTAACGGCTGCGCGGGGTTTGATTTCATATGCTGCTTTCTTTGTGCACCCCTCTTGTTGGCCAATTGCGGCATGGTTGATAGTCTGAACTCTGCGTCGGAGCACCAGGCCGTTTCAAGCTTCAGGGACCGTGACGTAGGACAGGGGACAAACAGAATCTATCTGCAGGATAGGCTGAGCAGAAGAGGGGAAAATGTCATCAATATCATTTCAAGCGACATTCGAGATCCACTTTGATCCAATTGTTGCCGTCAGGTTCCACTTTAGAATGAGGCTTACACTAATCCTACCGAAAAGCTCCACAGTTTGCACAGAAACAAACGAGAGTACAGTCGAGCCCTGCCTAGTGCCTTTCAATATTTGATGATCTTGTTCCAAACGTTTTCTTTTGAGATGACTTGGTTGGGTCTTGCGTTTACTCTCGTCCCCAGAGTTTAGCGAAGCGCGGCTACCCGCGATTCGATTCGAGGGCTGCGTTACTTGATGATTGTGGAGACCCGAGTCTCCGGACGCCCATAACCTCAATCTGCGTTACAAACCCTAAGTAATATTCGCGCTATTTCGGTCCGGAGACTCGGGTTCCAGAGTAGTCTTGCGTTGGTTTCAAGTTCGTAGTTTCAAGAGATCTTGTTCCAAACGTTTTCTTTTGAGATGACTTGGTTGGGTCTTGCGTTTACTCTCGTCCCCAGAGTTTAGACGAGCCGCGCTTCGCGCGGCTACCCGCGATTCGATTCGAGGGCTGCGTTACTTGATGATTGTGGAGCTCGTCTAAACCCGAGTCTCCGGACGCCCATAACCTCAATATGCGTTACAAACCCTAAGTAATATTCGCGCTATTTCGGTCCGGAGACTCGGGTTCCGGAGTAGTGATAGAAAAGGAAATAATAATAATAAAACATTTACGCTAGCAAAGGGGACAAAGTCCTGAGAGTGCGGTATCCCTGCAAAGCAGGCTAGTGAAAACACCAGGGGCTACTCCCTCTGCTATAGCGCGCCCACAAAGGGGCTCAGCCCACTTTTCAGCAGGGTGACATCTAGAGAAAAAGCTAAGTGCTAGGCAATAAAAAACTCTAGAAGATGGAGAAGCTGCGAGAAAGACAAATCCTACTGTCCGGCTAAGCTCGCTGAATATCAAACAGATAAACACATAACTAGTGTCTGGCCGAGGCTTTATGCTCTCGGAAACCCAGACAGTGAAACAAGTCTGTACTACTGTACTGTACTACTGTACAGTACAGTGCTAGGATGTCACGGACACGAGACGGAAGCAGGGTCAGGCTAGGGGCTAGTCAGAGCCCATAATAACTAAGCCTAAACCCGAAGTCCAGCATTATTGCAGGAGGGTTTGAAGAAAGTCGTTTGATTGTTGCACAGCTTCTGTTTCTGTCATGGCTTCACTGCTCGAGATGTCAACTGTATGCGGGTCAGTGTTTAAGGTGGTGGTGGTGTTTAACAGAAACACGTCTCGCCTATTTTTGGTGTGTTGTCTACAAATTCTTGATAGTTTTTTAAGAAGAGGTTTAATCTTGCCACGGGGAACACCTATCGTGTTGAGGACAGTACCAAAAAGAGGAGGGAGGTATCCCATGAGTGTGAGAACTTTGGGCCATTTAACGGTGTTTATGAAGGGCTTGGAATTTGCGTTGGTGATTGTCGTGTCGTGGTGACCACCATAATAAGGCTCAATATCACTCTGATGATAAGGAGGGTCTTGAGTGGGCCATGGGCAAAGCGAAGAAGGAAGTACTTTGACGCTTTCGTTCAGAACTTCAGATCCCAAATACTGTATCAGAGCTGACTCCTGTGTATTCTAGCCTCTTCTTCGTGACTCTGGACTTAGGAAGGACGTTGAGGAACCATCTGGCAATCTTTTTCTGTGTAGGCCTCCTGTCAAAGATTGGTTGAGTATCACTGGGTGCACTGTCTATAGCTATGATAACAACATCCGAAAAGTCATCCTTATAGCATCCACCACCTGGGAGAGCGTAGGGGTCATCACCCGTCTAATAGCCATGTGGGATAAATGGAATAGTGTTATGCGGGAATCTGAAAACAAGTTTAAAACCTTTGTCGAACCATCTTTTTTGGTTTTTGGGAGACAGCGGAAGAATCCATGTTCCTGAAAATCCGGGGACGGTGTTGGCCGCTTTATGTCCCATTTCCAAGGTAGTCATAACCGCCGAAGATTTGCCCTTTTCTTTCCCATCAAAGGGGGGATTTCCATAAACGATTCTGCCGATGCCTGTTATCGGATCAACGTAGGCATCCCAAGCGAGACCATCAAAGCCAATTTTCCCATGATGGCAGAAGGGCCTGAGGGCTTTTTTCATTCTTGTGGTGGGTATGCATCTTCTCGAGTGAATTCTAGGGTGGGCATTTAGTGGGTTGGAGAAGAGTTCACGGCCGTTTTTGTCAAGATTCCTGTCATCCACCAAAATATCTAAGAGGCTTCTTCTGATTGCATAGCAGTTTTTAGGATCCCCCGATTCAAACTTACATGCATTGAGTGCTTCGTGAATATCGTGTGCCCTATTCGAGTACTCCGCAAGTGAGCATGGAACTGCTTTGTCGGAAAGGCGGTGCCAGGCCAAAAGTTTCCAAAACTCTTTCTTTTGGACATATTGGAGTTCAGGATATTTAATTGTCCCCGTGACATGGTCCACTTCAGGTTTAGCCGTCACAGCAATGGTATTCTTTTTTGAACTTGATGGTCGGTACATGCTAGCTTCCGGGAGAGCGTGTAAGTATAATTCCTCCTTCATTTCCTGTCTTAGGTCAGCAAGTGGAAAAAGTTTCGATGACTCTGTTTTGATGTATGTGGTACCTTTTCCAGGGTTTAGTAGTTTGGGCTTTTCTGAGATTTCTTCAGCAATGATTTTCCTTAGTTCGCCATCTTGGGTTGTTCTAAGACTATGCAAACTATTATTATGTCCTGAGCATTCAAGTTGGATGTGTTCGAAGGTGCATTTTGTATTCTGTTGGCAGTAGGGGCAGTTTTCAGTCCCGATTTTCCCCAGTTTAAATAAACGTGCTGGAGAGGCTTGGAGACCCAGGAGTTCTCTGCTGCTAGAAGCGGTGAAAGCTTTAGGTGTTATTTTGGAAATATCTTTAGTGGGGGCGGTGTTATTCTCGTTAAGCATTCTCAAGTACTTCCCTTGAGACTGTAGAGTTCTCCAATTATGATAGTGTGATAGACGTTGAATTCTTCTAATGTGACTACGGATATCGCCTAAAATAGGGACCTCAAAAAAGAATAATGAGAAGGGCAGTTTCTCGGCAGGGTCGTAGCGGGAGATGTCTGAGCAACCCCCTCTGAATGAGGTTTTTTTAGCAGTACGGTCCACTCTGTCATGGACTTTGTCATTATTGTGACCCCTAATCCATTTAAGGATGATTTTACTGTGGTCTCCTTCACTGTAGAAGCCAAGTTCTTCTAACAGTAGGCAAACAGCCTGCACATCTCTGCGATTAGCTTCACGTAGTTTGTCCCGAGCACTCATGGATCTGCCATCCTTTGTTACAGCAGATATTGCGGCCATGGAGTCAATGGCATGTACCATTGGAGTCATGGATTTGAGGAGATTCTCTTTTTGTTCTGTGAGTAAGAATCTCAATCCCGCAATTTCAGCAGATGTACTACTAGGGTTTTGGATATCTTCCTTGATAAGAAGCCCCGGTGCGGCGAAAGTTCTTGAGGGGGGGATATTCATCTGCCGAACAAGTGGCATTCCGTAGTCAAAGTTTTTTATGGCATATGCTGCACCACTGCATGCTGATTTTTTACCGGCGAATAGGGAACCATCGCTTGCCATATCATAATCCTCCATTTGTTTGCTCTTTTCGGCGAAGGGGGTAGATTCTTCTTCTGAGTCGCTAGGGCAGCTGTATTCACTTTCTTCTTCCGCAGTTTTGTTTTTCATTCTGGCAATAATGGTCTCATATTGTCTGTCTAAGATGTAATCATAGTGTGAGTTAATATCACCGACTTTAGCAAGAACAGAAGAGGGCGGGTCCATATGGTCATTATATTCGAAAATGGAACCTGCTGGAATTAGGATGCAACCGTCATCGGTGATGCTATATTCAAAGTCGTATTGAAAACGGTTGGTTCCTTCGATTCTGACAAAGACATTAGGGTTTTTGGCATTGTTACTGTATTCTGTGTATTGTATTGACATGGCCTCTAAGTCAATATTGGTAATGTGAATAAGAGAGATGGAATCTCGGTCACCATTTCCTTTCCAATGAAACTCACCCGTGTCCGGGGGTACTATGTTGTCTCTATATTGTTTCTTGGCATATCTGGCCTGTGGGTCCAAACCTACAGGGTTTTGAAGCATTTCCTTTTCGATTTCGGTTAGCCATCCAGGGGGTCTATTACCGTTCAGCCTGAAAAAGCCTTTGCTTTCTTGCCAGTTTTTTAACATTCCACCGCAGGGAGTCAGAAAGGAACCTGTGTGCTTGAAGTTATATTTTTGAATTGCGGAGGTAACATTCCTCGACATGTAGAGTTGTCTGGGAAGGGTGGTGATTAATGTGGTTTCACCCGCTTCATTTTCAGGGTAATTTTTAGAGTCGATAGCGTATCCAAGTTTTGCCATAATGTGACCTGTACGCCTGAACCAGTTAAAGCGTTTGTCTTTTGTGTGGCTATAGGTTGCATAGTGTGATAAGGGAAAGCCCGAGATGGCATTTTTACTCATTTCGTTGTTCATGTTTTGAATTATTATTTTAAGCCATAAATTGCTGTTTCTACGGTATAGTGAGATAAGGTGAGGGTCAGTGATACGGTCCGTGTGGTTGTGTTGCCAATATTCGTGTTCATCTGCCGAGAAAAGGCTAATATATATTATATATTAAACTCAGGGAAGAAGGCTTACCGTGAGAGGCCGGCCCGGGGCCGTTTGAAGTCAGCCCGGGCCGGTTGCGGGCCGCTGGATTGTTGGATGCGGGCCGTCTCTCAAGGGTCCCGATTATGAAAATTTTCGTGAAAATTGTGCGATTTTTATGATCTTGCCATAGTGATGTGAAAGCTGATAATATAGTAATATATAAGCTTGCACTGTGAAATGTCAAGGCAGTGAGGCAGGGTTTCTCGGTTCGGCTAAAGTCAGATTAAACTGGGAGATACACAGTTTTAAGCTAGCGGACGGACCGTGACACTGACACACGAGCGGAGATAGACAGCAGGCACTGCAAGTGACATCCGAGCAGGCGAGGGGTGACACAGGGCACCACTGACCTCCCCCCTTATGGGGGGTGAGAGTCAGTGTTCCCATGACACCACCTCACCCCGAAGGTGGGAGGTGCACTGCAGGGCCAGCCGGTACTCCCGGGCAGGCGGCTAGAAGAAATGTAATGTTTCTAGCTACTAGTCAACTCGTGATGTGCCAATTCAGGGGTCTCAATCTAGGGTTTGGAGCTGAGTGCCAATCACGACTCCAGCTCCTGGAATGTGCGGCACCCAAACAGGTGAAGATCGAAGTGCCGGCCAGTCGGTGTCCTCGTCCTGGAAGGCCAGGGCGGCACCAACGGGCTCATCCGGAAGCGGTGGGGCAAGGTCTTCCGCCGCAGGCACCACCAGAGCATCGCCGTCGTCATTGTCAATCGTGTCACCACCACAAGGTGCAGGCGGCAAGAGCCGCACGGACCGGAATGCTGCGTCAACAGCGTCAACAGCGGGCACAGCAGGTGGGGCAGGGGTGGTGTCAGCAGACGGCGGGTCGAGAGACGGGCGAGGCTGAGCCGGCTTGGACGTGACGAGGTGCTTGTTGTTGGCGAACGCCTCGATGCACACGTAGGGGCAAACACCACGAGTGTCGGGATGAGCATCTGTGACACCCCACACGCGGAAACAGACAGCACACGGATAACCAGTACCAGACCACTTAAGGTATAAGGCAGTGGGGGTGTCGGCCACCCACTTCCCATCAAGCGGCGTGTCGGACTGCTTCTTCGCGCGGAGTGCCATGGCCGTAGGGCGGCCGGGCGGGTCAGGGGTCTGGGGCTTCTGGGTGGCGGTCTTAGGGCGGTACCCAGAACCCTCGGAGCGAGTGTCGGGGGTCGGCGGGGACGAAAGTGTGGTCAGGGGGCTTTCGTCCCTAAATGCGAGACGGATGCGGAGCGCGAGGCGGTCAAAAGTAAAGAGATGACCTGACCGTAATTCGCGGAGCACCACCAGGTACAGTGGGGCGACGTACGGACTCTTCTTGGCGGACTCGGACAGGATGTGCCAGAGGTCAGCAACGCGGTCGGAGTCGGAGTACGCAGGCTTGAGCTTGTGGTGACGCTCACAAAGGCGTCGAATCGTAGCCAGCTGTGGAGCTGGGTCTACGGTCTCAGAGAGGACGATGGCCCTCATCTGGGTCCAGTAGCGCATACCATCGGCGTCGGGCACGCCCTCGACCTCGTAGCGAAGTCGCTGGAGTGCATAGCGGCCGTCAGCGGGATGGGTGCGCGCACACTCGTGGTAGACAGATAATGCGTTACCACGAAGGGGGTGAGGCAGGAGGCAGAACAGGATCTCGTTCACAGTAGAGTGGTAGAACTCGTAGTCGTGCTCCAGGTCAAGCAGCTTGGCCGACTCCGCGTACGCGATCGGGAACATGACGTGAGCCAGTCCAGCGGTGAAGGCAGCGAAGTCAGCGTCGGCGGTGTCGTTGTCAAGGGTGTAGCCAGCGGGAAGTTTGAAACCAGTGGACTTGAGGAAGCTCACGAGGTCACTCCCATACGTAAAAGCGTAAGAAAGTTGTTCTCGAAACTCCTCCTCGCGGCCCTCCTCCACAGGCGTAGTCACCAAAATGTCGGGGTCATTGAAGAAATCAAAAGCTGTTGGAGCTTCAATCGTTGATGTCGGTTTCGCACGCAAGGACGAAGTCCCCACGATGCGGCGGGGTCGGGCACTCGAAGATGGTGTAGAGTGCGAAGCCGTCGGTGACGGGGATGGTGACGCACCAGTGCGTGCACGCGCAGCACGAAGCGCGGAACCAACTGTCTCACGTCGGGCGGAAGCCATGTCGGGTAAAAAGTAATGTCGGTCCAGTTGATCGGAAACGCACAAAAAAAGTGCGCTGTAGTGTCGGTAAATGTCGGTACTAAAAAATGTCGGTATAGGGTGACCTATGCGAAGGCAAGGAGGTCGAATGTCGGGTTGAAGTGTCGGTACAAGGTTGAAGTGTCGGTAGAAATGTCGGTAAAAATGTCGGTTTGAAGTGTCGGATAGAATCGCAGGGCGCGAAGCGGACGGAATACAAGAAAAACACCTCTGAACGTAGGTGGGTCCAGACCTGATGTGAAAGCTGATAATATGGTAATATATAAGCTTGCACTGTGAAATGTCAAGGCAGTGAGGCAGGGTTTCTCGGTTCGGCTAAAGTCAGATTAAACTGGGAGATACACAGTTTTAAGCTAGCGGACGGACCGTGACACTGACACACGAGCGGAGATAGACAGCAGGCACTGCAAGTGACATCCGAGCAGGCGAGGGGTGACACAGGGCACCACTGACCTCCCCCCTTATGGGGGGTGAGAGTCAGTGTTCCCATGACATAGTTAAAATTAAATTTGAAGGGCAAATTTGAAGTTTGGCCGGGCTGGCCGAAAGTGGGCCAGTAAAATTTCCAAATGCGGGCCGCTTCGGAAAAAGAAAGCCTTCTTCTCTGATTAAACTGGCGGAAGCACTAGCAGGGAGTGACACCGCAATTCATTGCAGACTAAGATGAGATAATAAAATAGCTTTGGGGTTTTATTATCACGGAACGGCAACAGGAGCAAGCTGACGTGGCACCTCGGGTCAAGGGGGGTGATCAGAGAGAGTGTGACTGCCCCCCACCTTATGGGGGGCTGAAAGTCTCATCTCACATCACACCACCTCACCCCGAAGTGCCACAACAAGGCAGGCAAGCCTGCATCCCAAACCTAAACCCTAGGCCAAAATAGGCAGCAGTTACAGGCCCAATGGGCCTTCTTGCAGTCCGAAACTACTGCACTACGTAGCTAGAGCTGTTCACCGCAAGTGTCACCACCAGACCGCGATGCGTCTGGTGGCGGGTCGATTGCGTCATTGGCGAGAGGCCGTGACCCCATGAAAGGTGGCAACTAGATGGGCTAGGGGCATACGCCCATGCATGTGCCGTGGGGATCACTACTCCCACGGGGTAGGCTGCCAAAATTACTAAGCAAGCAGGCTTAAATGGTTGACTGATCGCATCCGATCCAGTGGTTCGGCTGAAGAAGCCGTAGCATATCTTTTTTTCCTCTCCGAGGTCGATGGTGAATTGGTCTTTGCAGCATCAGACTCAGACACCACAATGGAAGACCCCGAGGTCACAGCAGCACGTGATCAAGTGAGAGAAGACTTTTCAGACGTTTTCCAAGAGGATCTTCCGGCTGGTCATAGGCCAGAGCGGTCTAACAGAATGGTATTCTCCGACTCGTCAAGGCGACGAACTGAGAACGCATAAAGTGTGAGTGCTGTAGTAGAGATATCGAATTTTGTGTGCGCAGGTTGCGGATCGCATATTTCAAACAGGCGTTGCAGTCGCGCATATATCAACATATCTCGCATAATATCGACCGCTGCGGAATAAACAGCGAAATCAGTGCGCGAGGAGACATCGTCGCAATCGCATTTGTTCACATACACGCCGTCAGAGATAACAGCGCGAGAAGGTGTGCATACAGCATGCCGATCGCACATATGCGCTGACATCATTCGCAAAATTGTTCGAGATTCGACAAACTGACGCGCATATGCACAAATCGTCATCAGTGTATGTTTCGTATACAAAATGGCATTCGTATCACATGCCGTACATCTCTGCGACGAGATATCATCACTATTCACAGCGCGCACATCAGCGATTCATCAAAGTCGCAATAAATCGCAGTTTGCAGTTTTTGATGCGTATACAGATCTCGTCATCGAAAAATCATCATTTCAAATGGTCGCAAAAATCACTTGTCGACGTGCGCATAATTATTTTGCTTGACAGTATATGTATACACCTGCTAGACGCATCATAACAGATGACGCGCGATGATGGTATACATAAATGCAGCATGTTACAATATCTGTGATTATCGCACATAAAAGATGATGCTCATTCACTATCAGATTCACATACAAGCTTGCAATCATGAGTGTGAACTGCATAAATGCTGTGTGAATAGCTTACACACACACACACGCTCAACATGACAGATCATTGAATACTCTGCAGCAACATCATAGTGTGTGCAAAAAGTCGAGTGTGTGGAGATAATAATACCTGCAGCAACACACACACACACACATACTTGTAGTATACACTATCATGAGTATATACTGAGTGCATGCAGCAGATGTGCATTTCACCACCTGTACATTATTATACTGAGCATCACTGTGATAGTGCATGCATTATTCATACAGCTTGATCACGATACCAGCTGTAATGTACATACCAGTTTGATCACGTTAACAACTGGGATACATGGCATCACATCACAATACATTATACAATGCACAAAGCATACTGCAGTGCATGTAAGCTATATTGGAACCCATGTAAGTGTAAGGTGCCTGAAGGTGATCTTAACACCATAATTAGCTCGACATGCTCTGACGAAGGATTTGGGATGAGCATGTTCGTTCTATGGTGGATCACTGAATGGAATGCTCACCGGAACTACATGTGAAATAAATCAAGCAACTCATTATTGTAAATGAGAGTATACAGGATTACAATAACCCCTAAGCTGATATATATATCATGCTAGATTTATTCAGTACATGGTATACAGATCATCCTGCATGATAAATCATCTTGGTGTATTGTAATACCAGAAGTCACCTACATATAAGTGTGTATAGTAAATAATTCACACACACACTTACAAGTACTAAATCAACAAGTACCTACACAATGCACACACCACTGACATTACTATGTATAATGACATTCACTGACTCAGTAAGTGAAATGATCAACTATAATGTCAACTATGTGCATGATAATATAGATACCATCCGACAAACACATGTGCGTGTTGGATGTCAGTGATGGCGATACATAAGGGAACAGGATAAGAAACCATGCTGAAGGGCTGGATGGAGAATATCTCCAGACCCGAAGGCATTATACAATGCTCAAATAAGCAGCTGGTCACTGCTGAGCATTGTTCATTCGTCTCACATATCAGCTGGAGCAACTACAACAAGTACATTGCATTATGATAGTTGATTCAGAATTGATCAGCTCAATTTGCATGTAACATACAGATCAGTTTTCACATGATTTCTGACAATAGTGTAAAGGACATTCACACACACATAAATGTGTTGTGTGAAGTTGCTGTGATTGTATCCAGCAAAGTCCAGATTTGTTCCAAATGAGATATATCACTTTGATAAATCTTAAGAGCACAGACCTATGCTCAAACAAATCATAGGTTGAGAAATATCGCTAAAGTGGTTGTTTCCACTTAAGTTGATTAATATATACATAACCAGAAAAGTACATTTGCTGTGCATGGGTTTAAATCAGTAAAACCCAGAATGCTGTCAACTGTAAATGTTGATATACAGCACAACTCACTTATTTGCTATGAAAAAATGTCATATGCAAAAGTGAAGTTCCTTGTAATGATTCTGTACTTACATTTCACATTTACACTGAAATATGTCACCACAACAATATTTCAGACAGCTGAAAAAAACTATAAAATGGGTGAAAAAGCTCCACGTTTAATTTCAAAATGAAAAATGTGTGCCCATTTTATGTAAGATTATGATTTTATACCTATTAAGGTATCAGAAAATCATAATGACACATGTCATATCAGTGTGACACCCTAAAATATTAGGTGTTGAATATATATGGGTAACGCTATTGCTATGGCAATAAATCGCTCAAAATGCTGTACGTAAAACACATTTTGAAAATTTCGGATTGATTTTTTTGATAAAATGAATGTTTATATATCAAATATCAATCCCTGATTTATGCAGAATGTGTAACGCCCTGTAACAACCCTAAAATTAAATGTGTGTAACAGGGGTGTAACGTACCTCCTAAAAAACACTTTACGTTTATGTGGGTATTAAATGCAGTTTTGCTTAAAAATCTTTGCAAAAACGTTATACTGCTTATTTTTTACCTGTATTAGGGTTACTGATATCAAGTAACACCCTAAACACTGTATTGAGTAACAGGGCCACTGTAACTATATATGCCCAAAAATGCCAGTTTTATTTCGAAAAACTTCGTTTTTTGGCATTATTATATCATGCTAAATCATCATAGACATGATAATACTATGGGCAACAACCCTAAAACTGTAGGGCAACAACCCAAAAACTGCAGGGCTACAACCCAAGGACTGTAGGGCTGCAACCCTAAAACTGTAACAGCTGATTCCTATAAGGAATGCATGCTGAATGAGGTATTGGCAATTGACAACTGCCACTGTATCACACACTTCCTTGAGGGGGGAAGAAGGTGGATATATGTATATGCATAACCTCATCATAATATACAGATATACCATATATAACATAGGTATATATATATCTACACACACTCAGTTAGCTGAAGAGATTTTGGTGTTGTGTTTTGTTTTTCTTAGATGGCAGAAGCAGAAGATTCAGATATTCCACCCATCAATGCAGATCCGTCTACATGGTTCTTTGACATCTTAGGCTCATATGATGCATACAGTCGTTTCAAGATCCCGAAATGGCACGCTGGTTATGATAATACCCAGACCAGATTCGACAATATAGGGTTCTTCGACAATATCAGCCGAATGAAGCCTGATATGAGCAGATATCGAGATCCTGAAAACGAGCCTCAGGAACCAGATGAAGAATATACTGCAGACAATCCTCCAATGATTTTCACAGATCCAGATACAGTACCAGCACCAGTTCCATCCAGATTGGTTCCCAAAGTGAAAATGGCACCACCAAATCAGTACAAATCAGGAATGGACGCAGAGGTTTGGTTGGAAACCGTGGATAGATACTTCCAATTCACGTATCCAGGAGTTCCAGATAAAGACCTGATCACAGTTTTCCTGACCCTCATACAGAATAATGATCGACACTATTTCCAGGTCGTGGCAAATCAACCAGATGCCACATTTGCAGGAATCAGAGAGATTTTCCTCAGACAGTTTGGTAACCCCCATAAAAGATCAGTGGCTAAAAAACACCTAATGTCACTGAAACAGGAAAACCAGACTTTTTCAGATTATCTACGCACATTCACTTCACTGGCTGCACTGGCAGCAGTTGAACTGGAAGATGTGTTGATAAAGGACAGATTCGTCAACAGCGTAGATCCGGAACTTCGCAGACAGTTTCATTTACGATTCCTGACAGAGACAGAAAGGAATAATATGTCGTGGTCACTAACCACACAGATATTGCTCGACTTGAACTATGTTGTTCATTCGAAGCAATCAGAGACTCTTCATTATCGAGGGCAGAAGGAACAGTCATCTGGAGGGCCAGCCAAAAAGGATAAGGACAGAGGACGTGGCAATAAGCCATATGACAGATCCAAAAATCAGAATTGGAAACAGAATGACAGTCAGAAGTCCAATCAGAATAGGAATAAAGGAAAAAGTGGCAAAGGCAAGGGAAAAGGAAAAGGAAAAGGACAATCACAGAAACAGAATCGGAATAAGACTTGCCATCGTTGTGATCGACCTGGTCACATCGAGAAGGATTGTTGGGCCACCACTACCAATGATGGAAAGCAGATCAAAGGCAAGCCACCAGCACAGAATCCCTTTCAGAATCAGAGACAGCCACAGAAGAATCAGGGTGCTAAAGATGGGTCTAACAAACTCATTAACACAATCAACACCCTGGTCAAGGAACTAAAAAACCAGCATAGTATCAATGCAGCAGTTGCAACTTCAGATCCAGTTCCAGCAGCTCCAGCTCAGGGAAACTCTCCGGGTACTGCACAAGTACCGGTGATGAGAGCACCCCGAGGGTAGATCAGCCAGAAAATGCCACTGAAGCAAGTGGCCAGATTGAGAGTATTTCAGAGGAAGTCCTATCCAGACTGACACTACAGTTTCAGCAGATGGATAATCCCACAGAAAACATCGCACAGATGCAATCTCAGACAGCACAGCTGAAATCGCAGAAAAAGCTGTTGCTGTATAAGGGGAAAGTCCATGGACAGAATACTCACATTTTGGTTGATCCAGGAGCCACATCATCTTTTATCGACAGACAATTTGCTTCTCAGCTGGGTATATCACCATCAGATTCATCATCATTCTCAGTGGGGTTGGCTGGAGGAAGCCAATTACCCTGTACATCCTATCTTCCCAATGCTACATTCACGCTGGGCAAGTATAAGGATTCAGTAGATCTCTACATCATTGACATGAAACCATTCACTGTCATTCTGGGTCAAGATTGGTTGGAGAGGAGGAATCCACATATTGACTTTCAGACCAAAATCTGACGATCACTAGGAAGCATTCATCAGGCTCCAGTATTCGCACAGTATTGTCCAGAGTTGAGCAGACTCCAGACTCAGATGGCCTTCCTGAAATGGAATTGGTCAGTGCCACCACTATGAGGAAACATCTCCGTCGCATCCGATCCAGTGGTTCGGCTGAAGAAGCCGTAGCATATCTTTTTTTCCTCTCCGAGGTCGATGGTGAATTGGTCTTTGCAGCATCAGACTCAGACACCACAATGGAAGACCCCGAGGTCACAGCAGCACGTGATCAAGTGAGAGAAGACTTTTCAGACGTTTTCCAAGAGGATCTTCCGGCTGGTCATAGGCCAGAGCGGTTTGAAGGTGGATATCATAGAATCGACATCGAACCTGGACATAAGCCTCCTTCACAGCCAGTACGCACCATTCCAGCACCCATGATGGAGGAACTCAAACGGCAAATCATCAAATATGTCGAGTTGGGTATCCTTCGTCCATCATCATCGCCATATGGATGCCCAATCATTTTCGCTCCTAAGCCAGGGGGAAAGTGGAGGATGTGTTGTGATTATCGTGCCCTGAATAACATCACCATCAAGGACACGTATCCACTACCACCACATGACACCCTACTAGAGCAGCTGAAGGGATCAAGATGGTTCAGTAGATTTGATTTCAACCAGTTCTTTCACCAAATCCCCATTCATCCGGATGATATACATAAAACTGCTATTCGCACCAGATACGGTTCTTATGAATGGACAGTTATGCCTTTCGGATTGACCAATGCTCCTGCAACAGCACTTCGTGTAGGAAATCGGGCATTTTTCGACTTCATCGACCAGTTCCTTGTCATATTCATGGACGACACTATCGTATACAGTCCAGATTTTGACAGTCATGTGAAGCATGTTCGACAGTTCCTCCAGCGTTGCAGAGATCACCAGTTTTTCATCAGGCCTTCCAAGGTGGAGTTGTTCGTCAAATCTATAGATTTTATCGGACATCACATATCTGAAGCAGGCCTATCCATCATCGAAGATAGGATCAGAGCAGTCATGGCAATTCAGCCTCCAGTGTCTTATGGTCCTACCGTTGGAAAGCAGCCTCTACGCCGTATGGCTAAAGATGGCAAGTCATCCCTTCGGTCATTCTTGGGCATGGTTGGTCAATTTAGGAGATTCATACCAAAGTTCTCCAAAGTTGCCGAACCTCTCAATCGTCTCCTTAAAGATAATGCAGAGTTTGTCTGGGAAACTGAGCAGCAGCAGGCATTTGATAACCTCAAAAGTGCCATCTGTAACGCTCCAGTATTACAGCTTCCAGATCAGAAACTGCCATCTATTTTGGAGGTCGATGGATCAGGCACACACGTTGGCCAAGTATTACTCCAGGATCAAGGAAAAGGTATGAAGCCATGTGGCTATCACAGCGTCACTCTATCCGATACACAGAGACGTTGGCCTATTCCTGAGATCGAGCTATTTGCCATTGTGGAAGGCTTCCGATTCTTTCGCCACATCTTGTTGGGAGCTCCTGAGACTATTGTACGCTCAGATCATCAGCCACTGGTTTATTTCCAGACCAAATCCACACTGAGCCCCAAACAGGCACGGTGGTTGGATGAGCTCTCTGAGTACAACTTCCGTATAGAGCACATTGCTGGCGAGAAGAATAAGGTTGCAGACGCACTCACGCGTATCTCTACACTTTTTGAACTTACTGATTGTCTTCAACACATGGACATCAGTGAAGTCATTCCATCCGCAGATCCTACATTCATTGCTCTTATATCTTCTTCATCAGCTCATCAGCTACACGACATCATTATATCCGAATATGATCGTGACACATTTGCACAGACTATTTTGGCTAAGCTGACATCATCGACTTCATCACAGTCAGTCAGCAGCTACAGCTTCGAGCTCATTCAGGGGTTGATCTATCGTAAGACCATATATGGCAGACAGCTGTACATTCCACCAACAGCTAAAGTCCCCACAGATGACGGTGAGATCACACAACTTCGCCACATTCTTCTTCATGAGTGCCACTCAGCCACTATTTCTGGTCATGTAGGCAAAAATCGCATGCATGCTTCATCTTCTGCGTAGCCGGTATTATTGGCCAGGAATGACAACGGCAGCTATCAAGTACATTCGGGAGTGCCCCGTTTGTCAGCGCCAGAAAACGAGGCGACACAAGCCTTATGGTCAGGCACACATACGATATTCCGTGCCTAAGACAAAATGGCTTGATGTATCTCTTGATTGGATCACTGATCTGCCTATCACCACTAATGGGCACGACAGTATATTTGTGGTAATGTGCCAATTCTCTCATCGTTGTCATCTCATTCCCTTCAGCATGACCTGGACAGCTCAGCATACCCTACAAAATAGGGATTATTCCAAAGGCTTGGACGGCACCATTCCGGGCGCCCGGAACCGTCCTGAAAATATTTGGTAAAATTCCAAGCCTTTGGAAACCGCCGGGAATTACAAGGTGAAGCTTTGGGTTTTTCCCTAGGAGTCCTATGGGGTTCCAAGCCGACGGTCCTACGGGGTTCCAAGGGGCTGGACCAGAATTTGTTAGTCCAATGGGTCCTGGTCGATTCCAAGCCGTTGGACCTATGTCCTCGGATTACGTATGACCGAAGTCGTCGGTCCAAGGCGGTTCCAACGGTTTGGAATTCATTTTAGACAATTCCAAGCCTTTGGAACTTTCCAGTCTGAGGTCGGCAGTCTGAAATCGGAGGTTCAACGGCTTGGAACCCCATTGGACCGGTCTCCGCGCAGCACGGGCGTGGTTTCAAAAGATTCCAAGCCTTTGGAACTTGCTAGTACGAGTAATGAAGCTCGAACCCGGAGGCTCAACGGCTTGGAACCCCATTGGACCGGTCTCAGCGCAGCACGTGCGAGGGTTTCAAAAGATTCCAAGCCCTTGGACCTTGTTAGTACGAGGAATGAAGCTCAAACCCGGAGGCTCAACGGCTTGGAACCCCATAGGATCGGTCTCTGCGCAGCACGGGCGTGGGTTTCAAAAAATTCCAAGCCCTTGGACCTTGTTAGTACGAGGAATGAAGCTCGAGCCCGGAGGCTCCACGGCTTGGAACCCCATAGGACCGGTCTCTGCGCAGCACGAGCGTGGGTTTCAAAAGATTCCAAGCCCTTGGAACCCCATAGGCCCAGTCTCTGGGCAACACGGGAGCGTGTTCCGAAATTCCAAGCCCTTGGAACTTCCCGATCTGAGAGTGGAACGCTATGAGCAAGTGCTTGACATATAGAACGATAATTCTCTGGACCGATCATTCTTGCTACGTGCAGTTCAAGACCGTCCAAGCCTTTGGAACGATTATGGAAGTGATATCTTATGGGGTCCAGGCTTAGTCCAATGGTTTGGAACCGCTTCGGAACTTGCGTTTGATGGATTCCAAGGCGCATCCAAGCCTTCGGAACCCCTTTGGAACTCCAGGTAAGTTAGTATTATCTGTACAATGCATGTTATATATTACAGTATTACAACTGGTAGGTTCTGACTTGGCAGCACGTGGAGCTCAACGAGACCGATACACTACCGCCTCGAGCGAGGCAATAAGTTAACTAATCTTCGTCATCAGAACTACTATCGCCGATGTCGCCGACAAAATCGACGTGGCGGTCAAGCACGACGGCAAGCACGTCTGTCCGATGTCGAATATTTAATGGAACCTTGTTACCGGTATACCGTGCAAGCCGCAAAGGCTTCCATGGAATGGGCGCCACGACCACTTGATTGTTGATGTCCTTCGCTTCGATGAATGCATCTTTGGTTTCCCATGGCATATCGGTGCGCAGGTAGATGTTTTGCGTGACCGCATCGGCAAGAGCAGCTTCGAGGGGAAACCATCTACACTTCACAAGAATATATGTGTCAGTGTGCACGACAAGCTTGACGACCTTCAGAATTTCGCCATACCTGCCATCAGAAGTGAAAGAATCATGAACACCTGCTAATCGAGATCTACAAGGACGCATTAGTCCGGGCGTCCGGAACCGTGTGGCAGCATGGTTCCGGACGCCCGGAACGTATCGAACTTTTGAATATTTAAACAGATTTAATGAAACGTAGCTTGACCATGGTCCAAACGGCCGGAACCTACACTCCACTCTCATACAGACGATTGGAACATGTATAGTTGGCATGTCTCACCTGTCCTGGTCGTCTTCTTGCTGCTTCTGTACATTCCAGACTTTAAAGACAGACTTGAAATATCGATGACAAGTAGCCTTGTTCATGTCCCTTTCCAGCGATCTGTAATTAAAATTGCGAACTTTGACGTAAGCATACTCTGTCCACATTCTCGGTGGTGCCAAGGCGTAACTCATTTCCATCTCCGTAAACGGAATGACTTCCCCTGTGACGGGGCTCTTGCGCCAGGTTTCAGGTTGATGAAGTATCGGCCTCGTCAAGTTTTGACCTGGGCCACTGCCCCTGCCGCGACGAGCCGCCAAGCGACGTCGGTTTTGTCTAATGTTCCTGCATGGTCCAAATGCGCGGAAGCAACGTTCCGGGCGCTTGGACGTTAGTTCCGGGCGAGGGGAACACCACTAAACTGCGTACGTGAATGATTAGTAAAAAAAGCTTCGGTCAAGCAAACATGCATACCTCGTGTAATGGTCTTCAGCACGATTAAATTCTCTGACAATGTTCCCGTACCACTCCACGTTTGTAGCCAGCCAAGCTTGTATCTCCTTCTTATCATCTACGCACCGCAAAACGGAAATTTGTTAAACAATGCGTGCTTTTGACGATCTAATTCCAAACGCCCGGAATTAACCCGGAACCTAAGTTCCGGGCGCCCGGAAGGGTGTGGATGGAACGAGCCCTATTGGCTTGGGCTTTGTCTAATGAAAGGTCCAAGCAAGTTCCAACCGGTTGGACCCTGCTCAATGATACGTTTCCAGACCCTTGGACCGAAATTGGACGATATGCACTTAAGTCTGGACAGTACCTGGTGTCGAGTAGACAAGTTTGCCCTTCCTCTCGTTGCCGGTCGCCAACATCAGGGACACGGTGTTCTCGCTACGTGGTTGGCTAATGGTTGGTGGCGAACCATTCGCCTGTAGCAACTGGTATAAGCCGCGTACCAGACTTACCATGCGTTTCAACTCCACCCCTTTCATCATGCTGGCGACAGGGTGCGAGCGAGTCCTGATGATCCGTCTCAGCTCGCCGAAGAAGCTCTCTGGAGCGAACATCCAAAGATCGGGAACTGGTCCTTCGTCACGCATCTGATCCGGAATATGAACGAGCTGGTGCGTTGCAATGACGAAAAGCTCAGGCGAGAGCTCAGCTTCCATGATGTCACGGACTTCCAATACCCTTGTCTTCAAGGCGTCCATGCCAGTTTTATGATGCTGAACCGCACGCCCAAAACGGAATAAATCAGTATAGCCTGAATGGATAGGTTCCGTGCTACCGGAACATTGATCCAATGTTGGTCCGGCCGCCCGGAATTGTGATTCCAATCCGAAGCATATGAACATGAGCAACAAACATGAAGCAGGTCCGAACGTCCGGACTATGGCCTCCAAACGGTTCCAAGCGCCCGGAACGTGGGGTAAGCAGTGTTTATACTCACATCGATATCAATGGTTCTGCTCACAATCTCGCGGACCACCGTCGTATATTTCCCAACGTAGGAAGCGAATTCCGGTTGTAGCACATGGCCATCACTGTTCATCCACGCGCTGACAATCGACATGAGTCCACTTGTGATAGCAACTACGCCATGATGTGCTTTCAACTTGCGTGGCGTAGTTTGCGTTCCCGCCTTGATTTGCAGAAACTTCCTCCCAATCGGCCCCGAATCTCGGGTAAACTTGAGCCCTCTTACCCATGGGATAATCTCCTTCAAGGCCTCCTTAGAAGGGGACCACGGAGAGGGTTTCACTACAAGAGATCGATCCCACACACACGCACACAACCTATCCTGGTTCAATACGAAACCTATACAATCTTAATTCATTCATGAAGAAACGTTCCGGGCGTTCGGAACCCACCCTCCAACGTGTGACAGGGGTGTGGATTATCTACATTCGTTCAGAAAATAGCATTCCGGGCGTTTGGAACCCGTTATCCAACGTGTGACAGGGGTGTGGACCATCTACATTCATTCAGGAAATAGCATTCCGGGCGTTTGGAACCCTTACACCACCGTCTATCAGGGGTTTGGACCATCATTATATTGGACAGGTGGTGTACTCACATCTCAGCCGTTCTGCTGGGCTCCGGTTGTCATTTTCATTCCTCCTTGGTATAGGAATAAGCCACGGCCTGTGCATCTGATAGGCCCTCGCAAAGTTTCGGCACTTTGAATTCCAGTCATCACCGAGAATCGCTGACATAATCCGGCAGGAGTTGTTGGACAAGATGTGCATGACGTCGAAGAGCAAGTCGCGTGGCAAATTAAACTTCACAATCTTGGTAAAAGCACTCGATCCTTTGATCCCACTCCGTGCCATTTTGTCCTTAATGACTTCCGGATGCATACCCGCTTCGATCATCCCGTCGTGCAGGTGCTGCAACTCCCTCACTTCTTTGTCCGTTCTCATCGCTGGCTCTTCACCTGCAAACATCATAAAAACACGATACAGTTGAAAGAATATTGTGTAAAACCACGAGTACACAGGTCCGGCCGTGGGGTGCATGGGTTCCGGGCGTGTGGAATTACTAGCTTTGATCTCTCCATATTTTCCCTATAATGGTCCAACCGGCCGGAACCGGGGCTCCCGACGCCTGGAAGTACAGTCAGAAATATTTTGAAATCTGTCCAACCGTCCGAATACATACTAGGAAGAATGCAGCAGGGATCAGACTTACTTGGATTTTGTTGTAGCATCTGCGCGTAAATCGTCTTCTGCATGCAAGACTCTGCCTTTGTTGTCCCGACAATCCAACATTTGGAACATCCCATCCTCGCGTTTGTTCCATACACGTTCCCCGCTTCGGTCAATCCGACATAATCCTCGAGCACCTTGTACAACTTGACTCGAACGGTGAAAGGCTTGTTTTCGATAACGTCCCACACCCGGCAACCGTTCTTTTCGATGTCAATAATCTCGTCCACGAACTTGTGGTAGAAGAGTTGGGCATCTTTGGGTTTGCCATCAATAATGCCCCAAAGCACAATGAACTCGCTTTTGCCTCGAAGATGTGCAGGGTAATTCACCACTTGGCAGGTTATAGGTGTCACAGATCCCAGTTTATCTTTGAATTTCTCGATGCCGTCCGCGCATAACACCACAGAGAGGTTGCGCTTGTCCTTGAAGAACTCCGGGTCCTCGAGCATGGTCCTCTGCCAGCTTCGTGAATCTACACCCGCACTAACATGTCTTAGTCCAACCGGTCGGATTAGGTATTCCACACGCTCGGACTATGCTAAGACAACAAAACAGGTTGTTGTAACATATCCATTACGACCAGACTCGTATTCCACACGGATGGAACGCCATTCCGGGCGCCCGGAACGTGCCGTCCATGCCGATTTACTCGCAATTATCTTTGTTAATCTACATCCGCAAAATTCCAAACGGCCGGAACGTCTGGTCCACACGTTTGGACTATACCAAGACAACCAAAATGGGTGTTGTGACATATCCAAACGGCCGGACGCATGTTCCATCCGGGTGGAGGCATGAATCCGGGCGCCCGGAATAGGCAATCCATGCAGTCTAATTGACAGTGTTTACTCACCTAATATTCCAGTGCTTCTGACGATCGGCTCATCCAAGTCAACTTTCTCCCATGAACGTGCCATCTGTGCCTGCACCGGATCCATGAAAAGGGCCTCCAGTATCCTTGTCCACGGCCACCAGCGGAAAACGCACTTGGCCCTTCCGGGTTCCCACTTGCCATCGACCATTGATGGCTCCTTGAACCGGCCGTGGTTGCATTTCGGACACGTCGGTGCCTCTTCGGGAAGCAGATCTTTGAAAAGAAAATTGCACTTCTGGCACACATCCATCTCGTTGTACTTCATGAGGAAATCCTTGAAAAACCGCACGCACGCTTGGTAGGTATGAGGTAGTGCTACCTCGTCATCGGTCGAGATTGATTCATCGTCGACCTCCAAGCCGCATACTCGACGTCGCAGAATTTCCAGGATTGTGTCAAAGTACGCCTGGGTCGAGTTATGGTTGGAGTGGGCCTCAAGTAGATCCAGTATGAAGCGGTTTGCAAGGGTAGTCGATTTGTCATGCACATTTTCTCCCTCCTGCAATTTAGTCACACAGCATCTGATTGATTTTGGTCCAGAGGGGTTCCACACGTAAGGACGCACCGTTCCAATGACTTGGAATAGTGATATAGTGCAGTTTTCGGAAGGCATTCAATCTGTGCGTATTGAACTTACCATGATGAATTCCGGGTCCCTTGTTCGGTCGTTTTCACGTTGCTCGCGCGCATCACTTTCCTCCTCCTAGAATACGGCGGGCATCCACTCCCATCAACCCAGCAATCCTGAACTAATAAGATGCGATGTAAGAATCTGGCTTACAGTGATGGCTCTAAAGGTGTTCCAAAGGCTTGGACGATGCTTGGACTCTTCTTCGTGGGGGAATCCAAGGTTGTTCCAAAGGCTTGGACGGGGCTTGGATATTGTTAAACAATGGTTCCAACGGCTTGGACGGGATTTAGAACTCACCGAGTCGGACGATGCATACTCAATCGGGCTGAAGAAGTTTTCACGGATCTTCCGGAGCATCCGTTCGGCATGGTCATGAAGATATGTGTCATCCTCGTGTTCTTCCTCTTCGTCCGTCTCTGATGGTGGATCCGTCTCACCGTCATCATTCACACTTTCGGCACCGTCAAGAGAGTCGTTTTCTTCATGATCTCGGTCATTGGAGAGGCGTGCGACGGGCGGATGTAGGATCAAATGCCGCCTAATCTGTTTTTTGGTGTAGCGAAATCGGAGTCTGCATTGATCGCATGGGCATGGAGTGCCTTCCGCGTTCTCGTTTCGAGCTAGTCCACGCCTTTGCCTAGCCATTATTCCTGCGAATCCATGTAAGAAGTGTGAGTTGTCTGACCGGACTTGTAAGGTTTTCAGATGCATTCCGGGCGCCCGGACCCATGGTCCGGCGCGTGGGAACGTAGTTCCGGGCGGTCGGAATTAAATACCTTCAACATTCGGCAAAAGTCCGGTTTGTCACCTTTACATCAGGGTTTCTACGTTTTTAGGCACAATCCGGGCGCCCGGACAGGCCAGGGATTACGGTGTCCATCGGTTTGGAAAAGCCATCTTAAAAATCGACTAGGTCCACTTCTGGGGATTAATCCAGAGGCTTGGAAGTCCATTGGAATGGGACATTTGCTCCCACTTGAAACATTCCATGCCTCTGGAATTCCAAAGTGAAGCATTGGAACCTCACAAAGTTTTTTAGAACGTTTTGAGGATTGCAAAAATCACCTAAGGACCAATATTCCAACGGGTTGGCTCACCCAAACCAATGGCATGGAATTTTTTTGGTAAAAATCGACTAGGTCCACTTCTGGGGGTTTATCCAAGCCCTTGGAAGTCCATTGGAATGGGACATTTGCTCCCACTTGAGAAATTCCATGCCCCTGGAATTCCAAAGTGAAGCCTCTTATTTCAAAGCTTAACACTTGGCTGTTTTTTGTGTAAAAAGCCCAAAAAACAAAATTTCGGAAAATTTTCTGTTTTTTTGAAAAGTGGACATATGTTTGGCCCCGATGTTTTTGATATGCAGCGACGTGAAAAATGCAGAAAAATTGTTTTCTACCGTCAATTATGCACATCTTACGGGAAATTTCTAAAAATAGAGCTGCGACGAATTCTGTAGAAGGATTTGCTCCAAAAAAGGAACAGTCCCGTGAACGTCGGCGTTTTTTTGCTATCGACCCGATCCGAGGGTGTGGAATTAACGAAGACCGTCAGATTTTTCTGGTAGTCAAAATGAAACATCTAAGGGTTCCTATAGTGCACATGCACAAGTAATCGGCTGGTAAATTAACGAAGACCGTTCGATTTTTCCAGAAATCGAAACTCAAAATGGCTAAAGGTGATACAGTGAACAGGAGGGATGTGCGCACATCCCAGCTGTCCACCGTAAACCTTTAATGGGATTCGAACCCATGACCGCGAGCTACGAAGAGCGACGGCTTACCATCTGGACTATCGATAAGTCAAGATGGAAAACACGGCAGCGATTGCAATCTCATACCCGTCGACGGAGGACAGAGGTGACAGCAGTCGCAGGTCCGCTCGAAATTCAAAATTTCGTAAAAGAGCGCGATGACGCGATCCAGTCGCTCGGACCAATGCACCAAGCCGCCGGACCTGCCTTGGAACAGATTTGCGGCCGTTGTGCGTTAAAAGAGAGTCAAACTATTTGCAGCACACCACCGTATTCAAGCCGTACCGCAGCCCACCGTAGCCGAAACCCACACCGTAGAAAAATGACACGACTACTAAGGAGAAGCGATAGGAAGACCCCACCGCCAAAACAAAATGTAAAGAAAAAGCTGCTGGACAGGTCGCCGCGGCAATCTGCTTTGACCGATACGAAAGACTCCACCACCCGCGCTCTAATGGCAAGAATCGCGGAGATGGAGCAACGTCTCTCCTCTCATCCGCAGTCTTCAAATCCCCCCGCCGCAGTAGTAATGCAGACAGCTGGCGGGGTTGCTGGCCCCACGCAAGACGACATCAACGACATGCGTTCGCATGGCCGGGACATTATCGAGAAGAGAATGGAGAAAGGCGACATACCGGTGGGAGCCACCTCCTCGCGATTAAAAAGCTCCTTAGTCCGCGATGTTATCGAGGAGATTCACGCGGTCACGCCGTCTGTCCCGAAACGCCAAGTGAGCATGTACCTGACCAGCCGCTTAGCGTATTTGAAAAATACCAAGGCCACAGAAGGACGCTGGAAACAGAAGTTCACCAAACAATTTCCGGACGGGTACTTCGCGCGCTACGAAGGCCCCGCAAGGGGCTTCCGATTATTTGGAAGAGCCGAGTCCTTGATCACCGCTGCTGAGACCGAGGCGATCCTCAACTTCCAGGAGGCTGGGCGTCCGAAGTCGGGGCCGCTCTATGATGCCGTAAAATCTATCAATGGATGGACAAAGGAGTCCATCCCAGACGATGGACAAGGCGAAGAAGAAGAGAAGAAAGTCAAGGTGGAGGAGCCCCCTCCGCAAAAGCAAAAGGTGTGTACTGCCGCTGGAACCGTGGTTCCAAACAACTGGAACTGTGAGTCCACGGGTTTCTTTAAGTAACTTTATTTCACGCACGAGCACGGGCCTATTCCCAGCGTTTGGAACTATTTTGGAACCCCTTTGGAACTCCTTTGGAACCGTTTTTTAAATATCGTCCAAGCCTTTGGAACCACCGTTCCACCCGTGACTGACATATTGTTGTGTCTTTCGTTTCGAATATACAGGAACCGTTGACCGAGAGCGAAGAAGATGGTAAGCTCACCAGCGGTCGCTTCGTCGAAATATTCCACGGTGCCCAGAAGGGGCACAAGTCGCGGCCGCCAGCGGACACGGATTCCTTCACGAACATCTCAAAGTTTTGCATCGCGCGCGGTTTGTTAGACGTGGTGGGGGAGGGCCCAACGGGCATGGCAAGTCTTAAGGGACTTGTCGTGCCCAAGGACTGCGTGGAGGTAACCCTCTACGCAATAAAGGACGAAGAAGACTACGTCTTCCGCATGCTCTCCCACCATGCGGAGGGCATCAAACTTTTAAAAAAGAAAATGGGCAAGGAGGCAAAGATCAAGGGCGAGGACCTCGCCCACGACGACTCCTCTATTGTCCCCGCCGTAAAAAACAAGCCCACTGTCTGGTTAGTCCCTACCCATTGTTTTACTATTTTCCATTTACTTACGCGTATGTGTTGTTTTACGCAAACCACACCGTCCCAGGTTTGGACGGGCCGTTCCAAGCCCTTGGACTGACCGTTCCCGCCGTCTGTACTCCGCAGGATCCCCACAAAATATGTAAGAAACAGCACGGTGCAAACCGATAAGAACGTCGACTTCGGCAAGAAAAGGAAAGCTGCTGCTCCTGAAGGAAGCAGCAAGCAGCAAAAGAAAGAGGAGGAAGAGAAAAAGGGTGAGGAGGTCGTCGACGAAAAGGAGAGTGATGAGAAAGATGATGACGAGGATGAGGATGAGGAAAAAGAAGATGAGGATGATGAGAAGGATGCGGCAGCATGACTGCTATTTTTGTCAGAATATAGAGCTTGTTAGAGCCCAGACAATAGAGCAATAGAGAACCTTTACGATTCTTTGTGTAAATATTTCAAACAGCAATACATATCAATAGCACCTTTGTACTGCATATGCATAATAGCAAGCTCGTGGACCAATGGTTCCAAGCCCTTGATACCTGTTTGTATGTATATAGAACAAAAACAGATTGGAACCATAGTTCCAAGCGGATGGACCTATACCGGTCCTTACGGTTGGAACCGTAGTTCCGGGTGGCTGGAACATTTTTGTAAATAACCACTATAAAAGGTCCCATTGAGTTCCAAGCCGACGTCCAAACGGTTCCTAATGCAGTCCAAACGGTTGGAACCCGTTTGGAATGTCGTCATTATATGGTCCAAGCCGCGTCCAGGCCGCCGGAACCCCTTTGGAATCATTAATCATAATATGTCCTACCGGGTTCCAAGCCGATGGTCCAAACGGGTCCTAACGCGTTCCAAGTTATGACCAAGCCGCTGGAACCCGTTTGGATTGTCGTTATTATATGGTCCAAGCCGCGTCCAGGCCGCCGGAACCCCATTGGAATCATCAATCATAACAGGTCCTACGGGGTTCCAAGCCGACGGTCCAGACGGGTCCTAATGCGTTCCAAGCTGTTGCCGAGCCGCTGGAACCCGTTTGGAATGTCGTTATTATTTGGTCCAAGCCGCGTCCAGGCCGCCGGAACCCCATTGGAATCATCAATCATAACAGGTCCTACGGGGTTCCAAGCCGACGGTCCAGACGGGTCCTAATGCGTTCCAAGCTGTTGCCGAGCCGCTGGAACCCGTTTGGAATGTCGTTATTATTTGGTCCAAGCCGCGTCCAGGCCGCCGGAACCCCATTGGAATCATCAATCATAACAGGTCCTACGGGGTTCCAAGCCGACGGTCCAGACGGGTCCTACGGTATTCCAAACCGACGGTCCAACGGCTTGGAAGCCGATTGGAATTTTATGTAAATTCCAAGGGGGTTCCAAGGGCTTGGATAGCAAATGTCCCGGTCCAAGCCCTTGGACCGCGGCTTGGACGGGGCTTGGACCTGGGACATTTGCTGTCCAAGCCCTTGGAATTCCCAGTGTTAACGCCAACGCCTCTCAAACACATACCTGTCCTACCGGGTCCTATGGGGTTCCAAGCCGACGGTCCAAGCCCTTGGAATAATCCTTATTTTGTAGGGATACTGCTTCCATATATATGCAGCATATCTTCAAGCTCCATGGTCTTCCGAGGAACATCATCTCAGATCGAGACACCAGATTCACCTCTACATTCTGGCAGACACTGTGGAAATCTACTGGTACGAGATTGCCCATGACATCGTCACACCATCCACAGTCGAATGCTGCCAATGAGAGAAGCCATGCCTTCATTGAGGACATCCTCAGGTAAATTTCAGATTGTTGATTCATGATTTGATTTCACCATCCTCTGGTTTACAAACTGATTAGTAGCATTTTCATTTTCAGGTGTTGTTGCAATGATACTTCAGCCAATTCGTGGGAGGACAAGTTGCCTCTGGTGGAGTTTGCAATTAACAATACCGTTTCTGCATCAACTGGTTATTCACCATTTTATCTCGACTCGATGGCGCAACCACTCTCGCCTCATGATCTGGTTATTACTATTCCGCCAGAAGCTCCTGTTCCAATACAAGAAGCTATTCGAGATCATTTTGACCAGTACTCGGCTGTTCATGCCAACGCGGTAGACAACATTTTCCGAGCAGCAGAAATTAGCCAAGCCAGATTCAATAAGACTCACATGCCTAAGCAGTTCGCAGTCGGGCAGAAAGTTCTTTTACGGACCGAGTTTATTCAATGGACTGGTTTGACAGAGGCAGGCAGACACTTTAAGCAGCCATATATTGGGCCGTTCACTATTTCCAAAGTGCTTAGCCATGGACGTGCATACGAGTTAGATTTCGGAAATCTTGATATCCGTATTCATCCGGTACAGCCTGTTTCCAGATTAGAGCTGTACAACGACTCGATTCAAGCACCTTTGCCTCTGCCACAGATGATCACCGAAGAAGGGCAACCACTATTTGAGATATCACATATACTCTCGGATAAGTTCACTAGAGGTGTCAAATACTATTTAGTACGATATGCAGGCTACGGTCCTGAGCATGACACCTGGGTCAAAGCCACAGAGCTGACCAATGCAGCAGACATTATAGCTGCCTATGAAGGCTAAACATTATATTAAGCCGTATGCCCTTACTTCTTGTAATATATACTAATACATGTCGATCATCTATACAACCTTGCTCTTAATGTTTATCATTATGTTGCATTGAAGCGGGAATTGATCCTTCCTTGCTAAAGGTGTAGTGAGCCTTGTTCAAAATCATACCCTTGCACAGATACGCACACATGCGAGATATCATATCTGTGGATAAATAAAAACTGCTAAATGCTACCTTTGCCAAAACCGTGGTTTGTCATCGGATTCTTGGCCAGTCATCCGAAGCTACCGGAGATAATGACTGAGGTAGAAGGAGTTGTGATCCTAAGTTGTGCTTGACAAACATGACTAAATAAATTTCACATTAGTACGTGGCGAATTCATTCTCACTCATCGCGATAGATGTTCGTCAAAGCGTGCGTACTGGACAAAAATATTGAGGAGTTGAGCAGACCGGTTAAGGATTATAAGTCCAATTCCGTTAAGCAGGGCCGCTCCGTTTGCATTAAAACAAGCCCCTTTGTTCGTTTATTATCGAAATCGGGCTCCCCATCACCGCCTAGGATCCTCCAAAGTAGCTTAAGGAGGGGAGGAAGAGTTGGGTGCACTATATCAGGCCGAGAATCGTTCGAATATAATTCGTTATAATCGTGGGATCATCGATCGCGCAAAGGCGACGACGGCTAGCGCAAATAATCCGTAACGTAGACTTCGGATGCTTTGAATCGTCTAGCACATACATGATAACGTGTGGATCAATCAGTAATCCAGCGTAGGATTGTATCGCGAAAACGCTCTTCATTGAACCTTGGAACGTCACTCAACGATACGATTTCCGGAAAGGTGGGCTGCATCCTAAGGACTGTATGGCTAAATGCCTAAGGTGAGGGACTAAAGTGGACTCAGTTCCCCCCAATAACCTAAAAACACCATGAGGGACGCCTCAAATCGGTGTAAGAAGACTGGTACCAGCAAGAAGCGACAACAACAAAGACATCAAAGACATATACAAAGGTATGCCCGTTGTGAGGTCACAACTCTCTTAAGAGGGGAGATCTGTCAGGGTTATGACCGATGACATATGTGTCATACATGTCATACGTGTCATACATGTCATACCATGTCATGTCATGTCATGTGGGAGGCAGCTGTAACCCTCCTCACATAACAGACACTGTAACTACTTGTGATGGGACTCATATAAAGCAAGGTTCTATATTATGCCTTATAAGGTCATAGTGAGCTATGTCACTCTTAGGATCTATGTCCAGACTTAATGCATATACTTGCATATAAGAATTAGGTTATATCTTTTGCCATATTGGCTTGTCTTTACTCTTGGGAACTCAACTGTTTCTTTGGCCTTGGCCATTACTTATTCACTCAACTCCCCGAGTTAATCCTAGTCAGCATGGCCAAGTCTCATTAACCTATCATATGCTTCTACTACAGTATCATGCAGTATGAGGTGTCAGTGCTTCACTATGACACCTTATTACACCGTACACTAGTACTGTGTACTCCCACTAAGGGGGGTCTCTTCCTCAACAGGGGTCTCGGGCGCTAATATCGTAAGGCGCGTATGGCACTGCTAGCATGTATGACACCGCTGAGTCATCCGCGCATGACACAGTATGTTGTCCTAGCACAACTCCCCCCCCCTTCACGTGGGAAGCGTCCTCGCGAACATATACGTTACTACTTTGCTCATCGCGTTTGCTCATCTGATTAGCTTGAGGGCTCCACTAAGGTCACATCGCTGGCGCTCCTCACAGCGGCACACTACTCATATCAAGGCAGCTTTCGGTCTTCAATTTCCCGCCATCATGATGGTCATAACACTCGCATCGGCTACCAAGGCTGTCGATAATACGGAACAAAAATCTTTGCAAGTAGGGGACCTCGGTCAAGAGGTCACATATGCTCGTCGTGCAGGCGCACAAACTCAGTTCTCCGTCTACTACGCGTCGTCCGCTTCAACCGTATGCCATAGGTTCACCAGGTCCTCGATTCGCGTGCGTCGAAGAGCGCCCCTCGCCAGCGGCTGGGCCACGTCCTCACCATGAAAGAAATGGCTAGCGTGGCAGTGCGCGCGGCGCGCTCTCTTCCCCCCCAAAAGAAAAGCGGTCCACGCCTGGACGCTTTCTCACTCATGGCGCCGTGGGGAAGGGCGCGGGCGAGCACCTCTCGTGCTCACCCTGTAGCGACACGAGCACAAGGGCGGCGTCCCTTGTCTGCGTGTGGCGAGGCGTCCCATCGCTGGGCGCCATCTCGCCCGGAGCGTCGGCCACACAGGCCTCAGCAGCGACCCTCACGTGGGTGCTGCGCTCCGCGCTCGTCGCCGGGGCACGCGTGCGGTGTGACGCTCCCAGGCCCGCTCATCTCCTCTCCGAAGAGCCTCGATGGCGCCCGGTCGCCGTGCACACGCTGCGCGCCACCCCTAGGCACCATGAGTATGGCGTGCCTGGTGGGGCGGCTGCGCGTCACGCGGCCCGAGACAGCGGCCATCTATCCGGCTGCCTCGTGGCGGTACGCTCGGCGCGCTCGCGGTGGTCATCGTGTGCCACCCGCGGCGCGCTCTCTTCCCCCCCCCAAAGAAAAGCGGTCCACACCTGGACGCTTTCTTTCGGATCCAAGGGAAGGGCGCGGGCGAGCACCTCTCGTGCTCACCCTGTAGCGACACGAGCACAAGGGCGGCGCCCCTTGTCTGCGTGTGGCGAAGCGTCCCATCGCTGGGCGCCATCTCGCCCGGAGCGTCGGCCACACAGGCCTCAGCAGCGACCCTCACGTGGGTGCTGCGCTCCGCGCTCGTCGCCGGGGCACGCGTGTGCGGTGTGACGCTCCCAGGCCCGCTCATCTCCTCTCCGAAGAGCCTCGATGGCGCCCGGTCGCCGTGCACACGTTGCGCGCCACCCCTAGGCACCATGAGTATGGCGTGCCTGGTGGGGCAGCTGCGCGTCACACGGCCCGAGACAGCGGCCATCTATCCGGCTGCCTCGTGGCGGTGCGCTCGGCGCGCTCGCGGTGGTCATCGTGTGCCACCCGCGGCGCGCTCTCTTCCCCCCCAAAATAAAAGCGCTCCACGCCTGGACGCTTGCTCATGGCGCCGTGGGGAAGGGCGCGGGCGAGCACCTCTCGTGCTCACCCTGTAGCGACACGAGCACAAGGGCGGCGCCCCTTGTCTGCGTGTGGCGAGGCGTCCCATCGCTGGGCGCCATCTCGCCTGGAGCGTCGGCCACACAGGCCTCAGCAGCGACCCTCACGTGGGTGCTGCGCTCCGCGCTCGTCGCCGGGGCACGCGTGCGGTGTGACGCTCCCAGGCCCGCTCATCTCCTCTCCGAAGAGCCTCGATGGCGCCCGGTCGCCGTGCACACGCTGCGCGCCACCCCTAGGCACCATGAGTATGGCGTGCCTGGTGGGGCAGCTGCGCGTCACACGGCCCGAGACAGCGGCCATCTATCCGGCTGCCTCGTGGCGGTACGCTCGGCGCGCTCGCGGTGGTCATCGTGTGCCACCCGCGGCGCGCTCTCTTCCCCCCCAAAAGAAAAGCGGTCCACGCCTGGACGCTTTCACATGGCGCCGTGGGGAAGGGCGCGGGCGAGCACCTCTCGTGCTCACCCCGTAGCGACACGAGCACAAGGGCGGCGCCCCTTGTCTGCGTGTGGCGAGGCGTCCCATCGCTGGGCGCCATCTCGCCCGGAGCGTCGGCCACACAGGCCTCAGCAGCGTCCCTCACGTGGGTGCTGCGCTCCGCGCTCGTCGCCGGGGCACGCGTGTGCGGTGTGACGCTCCCAGGCCCGCTCATCTCCTCCTCTCCGAAGAGCCTCGATGGCGCCCGGTCGCTGTGCACACGCTGCGCGCCACCCCTAGGCACCATGAGTATGGCGTGCCTGGTGGGGCAGCTGCGCGTCACGCGGCCCGAGACAGCGGCCATCTATCCGGCTGCCTCGTGGCGGTACGCTCGGCGCGCTCGCGGTGGTCATCGTGTGCCACCCGCGGCACGCTCTCTTCCCCCCCAAAAGAAAAAGCGGTCCACGCCTGGACGCTTTCTCTTGGCGCCGTGGGGAAGGGCGCGGGCGAGCACCTCTCGTGCTCACCCCGTAGCGACACGAGCACAAGGGCGGCGCCCCTTGTCTGCGTGTGGCGAGGCGTCCCATCGCTGGGCGCCATCTCGCCCGGAGCGTCGGCCACACAGGCCTCAGCAGCGACCCTCACGTGGGTGCTGCGCCCCGCGCTCGTCGCCGGGGCACGCGTGTGCGGTGTGACGCTCCCAGACCCGCTCATCTCCTCTCCGAAGAGCCTCGATGGCGCCCGCTGGTCGCCGTGCACACGCTGCGCGCCATCCCTAGGCACCATGAGTATGGCGTGCCTGGTGGGGCAGCTGCGCGTCACGCGGCCCGAGACAGCGGCCATCTATCCGGCTGCCCCGTGGCGGTGCGCTCGGCGCGCTCGCGGTGGTCATCGTGTGCCACCCGCGGCGCGCTCTCTTCCCCCCCAAAAGAAAAGCGGTCCACGCCTGGACGCTTTCTCCTGGCGCCGTGGGGAAGGGCGCGGGCGAGCACCTCTCGTGCTCACCCTGTAGCGACACGAGCACAAGGGCGGCGTCCCTTGTCTGCGTGTGGCGAGGCGTCCCATCGCTGGGCGCCATCTCGCCCGGAGCGTCGGCCACACAGGCCTCAACAGCGACCCTCGCGTGGGTGCTGCGCTCCGCGCTCGTCGCCGGGGCACGCGTGTGCGGTGTGACGCTCCCAGGCCCGCTCATCTCCTCTCCGAAGAGCCTCGATGGCGCCCGGTCGCCGTGCGCACGTTGCGCGCCACCCCTAGGCACC